>JBAIZL010000002.1:400796353-401011353 GCA_036971475.1 Prosapia bicincta | reverse complement strand
AATTCAACACACTCCTGATACTATTCTAGCATATTTATAGCTTAAATCGATAGAAAAATTCAATTAAAACATTTTCGAGCAAGCATCCTGTCACTCATTCTGAAGTTAAGAATGATTAATACATATGCAACTAATAATCAATAGATGACGATAATCACGCTATGACTTAAAGCTGATACTCAAAATTAAAATATGATTTCATTGAACAAGTTTAATATCTGTTAATATATATAGTTTGAGCTGCTTTTTAAAGCATAACTTAGGATATTATTTTATATAATGTACAATAGGCTAATAAGTGAAAATGCTATTGGTTGTAAAACTTCTTTAATTTATAAGTTACAAAATATAATAATTTATCAAATAAATCTTACTAAATTATTAATATAATAATATAGATATATCTTTATTTTTAAATATTATTTGAATGTAATAGATATAGAATTTTCTAAAACATTGCCAGAAAGATCTGAATTAGGCGCTACGAAGTTCGCTGGTTCAGCTAGATAGCAGCAAAAAGTATCCAGCTTACATAAATAAAAGAGTTTCATACATTCGAACAAAATTTAGGAATTTTACAACATACTAACATCTAACACTATACGTGTTTATAGGTCGCAAAGGTCGGAGATCCTGGAAGTATAAGTGCTTGATATTGACCAGACAGACTAAAGCCTAAAAACAATTGCTTTCCTTTGCGGGTTAAACCATCTCAGTGAAGGAAAGTGATTTAGAATTGACTACACAATTTTTACTAAAACTTGAGAAAACAGCGTAAAATACGTATAAAACATAAACATTTCTGTTACATTTTTGTAAACATAACTAACAGATTAATTTATCATAGTTTTATGCTCATTTAGTACAGACCAACATAAACGCATTACTTAAACTAGAGAGACTTTTTACCAAAATAAAATACTTTGAACAAACGTTATTTTAAACACTATAAGGCTTTGGTACTTGAATTATACCTAAAAACGAACACCATTAACTAAGTTATGAGAAACAAGGTATATTATGAGAATAGCAACACTCAAAAGATAAATATCAAAGTTTAAACTGTTACTCTATTTATATTCATATTACTAATATTGTAAAATGTGCAGAATTTTAGTTAAATATTAATTTATACAGTAGAATGGTCAATGTTTGAGCAAATCATAACAGAGGAGACAGGCGCAAACAATAATTAAATCTCTATTTACCGCCCTAACAAAGAAACGTGCAATAATGACGACGAACTATCTCAGCTAGTCATTGCAGTAGTTTCAATATTTACTTATCCTTGGACTCTGTTAAAAACATTTGAATAATGCCGAACTCTACTTTGCAGTAATACTATTTTAAAAAACTTCGAGAGCCTCTCTTTTTAAAGAGTAAATCTATAAATATTCAATAAATATTTGCGTTCTAAACTAACATGTTTCAATATGACAAATTGCTTGAATAATTTCTTTCAATTTAATCAGTAAAATTTAGTATTTATTTTCGTATACAGTCCTTTGAAAAGTTTATATTACATTATAGCGTTGTTATTATCATATTTGAATATTATACTACTAGTTTTAAAAACATTGTAAATTTAAAAACATATTTATATATTGTAAACTTATATTTAACTTTGTATTTGTAACTTTATAAATGTAATATATTATATGTTATAACATTAAAAATCGATCAATATATAATGGAAACCATGTTTTTAAACTTTATTAAACAAAAGTAAAACTCTAACCAAGGAATATAGTAACCTCTAGATGAAACTATAGAACGTTACAGTTATTAGGTTATTTGTTTTGTAGTAACTAGTTGTGGTGGATTACAATACTAAATATGTAAAAAGAAATTTACTTACTACCCTTGGGTTTTGAACCCTTTGGTGATGCGCTTACTAGTACACACACCCCTCATCCCCTGTCTCTGCCCAAGCATCCCCTGTATCTACCCAAGCAACCCCTGTCTCTGTCCCAGTATCCCCTCTCTCTGCCCCAGTATCTTCTGTCTCTACCCAAGCATCCCCTGTGTCTGCCCCAGCATCCCCTATCAAAAGGCCGCTCCAAGTCTTGCTAGTCATAGACCCCTGAGCCACTTATGAACTGCAAGTTTTATTAGGCATTTGAATGGCTCTATGTATTAAGCTAATCTGGATCCGGATGATGTGTTCTTTGCTTGTAACGCTTGTCGACTACTTTGTTACCGTACATGTAACCTTGGCTCGGTATCAGTGGATTTGTAATTTAAAATTCCACCCTTGGTTGTCCAAAATTTAAATTAATAAACTCTTTTTGATAAGGATATATTATTTATATATATTGTTAATACAGATAATAATCACAATCTAAACTAGTTACTATGAAACCTACTAATTATATTTGAACTTTTTTCTCATTTAAAAGTCCTATTTACGCAATAAAACATATACGATATTGGTTTCAATTTTGAGGCAGATAGATTACAGCAAACCAGTAAAATTTAGTGTTGAGATGTTTTAGCGCTCCCAATCAATCATGGTACGGCATAAAAGATATCGAAACGTCTTTAATATATATTATTTGAGTGTGTGTGTGTGTGTGTGTGAGTAAGTCTTGTAACGGGTTGAAATGTCCCATCACAATTCAATAAAAAATTGAAATAGTCTCAATTTATAAAATATAATTTAAATAAATTTTTTAAGCAATGAATATTGATCATTAAGTCTATAATTCTAAAATAAATTGTAATTGTACAAAAATCATGACTTCGGGAGTGTTTTGTGTGCTACGTAAAAATCAGGTTTCTACAATGTTTTAAATCCAAGTCAGACAAGCAAATCGAGGGTGGGGAATAGAGACGATAACTATAAAGCCCAGGAGTTGATACTCACTGGCAGGTTTTACCATATGAAACACAGGACCTCTTTTAGGAGGATATGGTAAGACTCTTATCTTGCACGGACCTCACTAAAAGCAGGAGCATGATGGAGAGATGTCTTCAAAGCATGGTAAGGCAAATTTATGATGTGATAAATTTTATGTGTTTTAAGCTGACATGATTTAGACCATATGACAGATTACTGACCTTACCATGACTTTAAATACACTTTATAGACAACGTTCCCAGGGTATACTTATTAGATGGGATTTTAAATACTTGCTCATGTAACTAGGTCGTAGGCAACTTTTGACAAGTAGCGGGTTGAGGGTTGAAGGGGTGAAGAACCGTTGCAGTGTGTGTGTGTGTGTGTTTTGTGATTTTCAGTACGTTTAGATAAGTGTTGTTTTTATATACAATTACTATTACCGATAAGCTAACCACAAGACGAGTCTACTCAACAAACATGTATATGGTCTTTTAACTAATTTCATTAGAATAATACGAATTTAATTAAAACGATGGCTTTTAAAATTTATTTTATAAACAGAACAAATATCCGTCAATAATATTTAATATTGTAAGTCATGAAAAATATTAAACTGAGCAAATCTATTGTAGATATGGAGTATTTGAAAGTAAGAAAACACGAACTCAGTTAGCGGGAAAGTAGGGAAATACAAAAGTTCACTTTGACTTATTTGCACCTCATTCTGATAGTGAAGTACTGGGTTATTGAAAGTGGTTTTTTAAATCATGCCATAGGGAAGAAGAGGTTGAATACATTTAGCCGAAGTGAAAAAGTTTTCATTTACAAAAGCGAATTTTCGAAATAGAAGTGTAATGTGGTTCCGTGTATAACGATGATATAATGCTTTTGTGTTGACGACAATCCTCTACTAAATTACCTCTGTGCTTTCTTTACACATTCATCAATTCATCAACGTTCAGCTACTTGTTTATCTCATCGTGTAGTATAAACTCAAGTACTTGCACGTAATTTTATTTGTTGCAGGAGTTTTATAAGGATATTTATTTAATAATTGTTTAGTTCAAACCGTCTACATAAGCCTACACACGTTCAAAGAACTTTAAATATTGGCAAAGGAATTCCCTTGTCCTAAACCAATTCTGTTTTACACATTATTTCATATACTACTGAAATTTATGTAAAGAATTGTTCAGCCTGAGACTTTCTATTTATCACAACAAAGGTCAACACTACAATGTATCAAACTTACTTTTTTTTTAAACTCATGAACCACAGTGGCAATGTCAACAAGTATTTACATGGTCAAGAAATAATAATAATAATATTAGTATTTTCAATGATGTTTCATTTTTTGTTTTTAATTTTAACTGAACAAACTATATAAAATATGTAGAGGTCTTCAAATTTTGAAAGTATAAAATATGGGTGGACAAACATATTAGTCTCATAATGTAGTTATAAATTCATTTTAATGCTCTCTAAAGCAAAAAATATTCATCTTTCTTATGCGTAGAATTCATTTTAATAGTTTACATTTATTTTTTAATATCAATTAAATTACTGAGTAAATTTTGATTTCATCAACAGATTAAGGTAAACCTGAAATCTAATCTTACTTTAAAAAAAGGGCACAGATTTTGTTTTCACTGAAAAGTGGGATAAGCTATATTTGTTTATAATAAATGGAGGTTAATTAATAACTATAAGCTTGATATAGAAAAGTAGGATTTATTCGTTTAAATGAGTTTGTTGATTTAAATATTTTATGTTATTTAAATTCTTTTTGAAGTTAGTGGAAGTATTGCTTGTTTGTACCAATATTTAAAAATTTCTGTAAACGATTATGTAATAAAAAGAGGTAAATATGTAAGTTTGGCAAACTTATTAAATTTACACCAAGGTTTGATTTAAATAGGCCATGTATGGTGTTAATAAATTTGTAAATTTTCTAATGGAAGTTTAATTTATTTATTTATAGACAGAAAAATGTCTATATTTGAATTTTCATATAAATTAAAATATAAGGTTAGACCAGAAACGTTGTATTTCAACAAAAATACATTACACTTGTAGATAACAGACCAGAGAGATGAATTGTCTATTTTTTTTTAAATTTATCTTTTCGGAAAACAGTGAGTTATAGCAAACTTACCCATGAAAAAATTGTATCTTATAATATATTAGGCCTATCGTTACATTAGTGAAATTATTAAAAATAATTTACTTTATAATATTATAAAAATAATGGTAGATGAACTTAAAGCAGAGAAATCGAATCATAATAATATAATTGTAAAGATAATAGTTTTATATTAATAAAAGGTTTCAATAAATCATTACGAATATTACATATTATTCGATTACAAATTATTTAAACTTTTAGAGGACAAAGTAAATATTAAAGAAGAGGTTCATCAATACAAATTTTCGAGACGTTTCCTAATTGGAAGTAGAACTAAACAAAGGTAAAGAGTGTTTTATTTTAGAGCAGAAAGGGCTCAAATTATACAAACTTACTTTATGGATGTGTTTTATGTTTGGGGTGATATTGGGGATATTAATTTTGCAATAACGCCTTATATATATTCATGAGATACCATCAGACTTTCAAGGCGAAATATTATTAAAAATGTTGGGGAGGTTTAATCGTTTGTGTATTGACATGTTTTATAAAATGGTTTATGTTTTGATGGAAAATATGCGCCCAATCCTACAAATGTTTTATTTTTTTAGGAAATGTTTCAGGTAAAGTATTCGTTTAATTTGGTAAAATAGTAAATCATTTGTAAAATTTATTCCATTATAAAATTTTAATTATTTTTAGAAAAAAGAAAGTTTTAACTAACTTACTATTATATAATGTATAAACTTTCGTAAATTATTGTAACTATTACTCTTTCCACTCATATATTATTCCATATTTAGTGAGAAACAGGTTTTCGTATGGTCTGCAAGAACAAATAATACATTCTTTATTTTGAAAAGACTGATGGATTTTATCGTTTTCATAGCATCACTATATGCATATATATTTTCCTCTAACAGTTTATATAAATTGTATATTTTGCGATTTTAGTCTTTAAAACAAGCTAAAAACCAGTTCGATCGGATAAAGGAGCCGTGAGATAAAATTGCTGTACTAAATCTACAGCAACTCTCCTAGTAAATGTGATAAAATGTTTAAAATCCACTTTGTGGTTATTAATGAGCCATATAATATGGTATAAAAATTTCACAAAGATTGGACCAGTGGTTTCAATGCAGATGTGCTTAAAATTGAGCTTCAATATAACAGAGTTATAAATCCATACTATTTCTTATATCTCAAGCTACGTTTAACAAAAATCATGGTAAAATAGTTTTGGTTAAATAAATAAACGCAAAATTAAACACAATAATTAATGGTGTGAATAGTTTTATTCTAGCACGAATGGTTCGGTTGTAGTTAAAGCTCAAACTCAGGTATCCATAATTTCTGCGTCGACAGTAGTTGGGATGTCAAAAAGCATTTTATCATATTTATAAAATTTTACTAATTTTTAATACAACAGATAAATATCTTTAACCTCATCAGAAATTATATTACATTATATATTAATATTACAAATGATTTTTATATATAGTTTAGATTTGATAATTACTACGACAATGGAGTTTACTACTGTTGAGTACGAAAATCGTTTCCACGGAAATGCATATTTATTTGAATTATCGAAGGTAATATTAATTTCTAACTCCAATTATGTGTGTGATTTTTATAAACTTTTATTAGATAATAAAATATAGACAAAAAAATTGTAAAATTTTTAAACTAGATATAATAGTTGATATATAAAAATATACAAATGTAACATGGTTTACAAACACAGGTAAAACTTTATAAGTAATATTTTCCTATATGAAACAGAGAACCATTTTATACTATACAAAATATATAAAAATGTTGTGTGAATCTTAATCGTGTGTGTATTGATAGGTTTCATAAAATGGTTTATGTTTTAATTGAAAATAAGCATGCCCATACCTACAATTGATATTTTAATATTTTAAGAATCGTTTTAGGTAAAATATTCGTTTAGTTTGGTAAAATATTAAATAATCTGTAAAGTTGATTCCTTTATTATATTTAAATTTTTTTCTGAAAAAACTAAGTTTTAACTAACTAACAAATTAATATTTAAACAATATTTATTAAATTATGTTCCTCAAATAATCCTATTAAATGGTGATTGACCTGAGATGCCTTCAGAGGAACCCTTTCCCTCAATAAAATAACTTCGTGGGTTGAATATCACAATTTTAGTGAAATTATAATGTCTCATCACAGGTTCTCTGGCAGAATTTGCCAAGCAGATAAAGAAGTACTGAATAAAACTCAGATGTACTCGTGTAAAATTGTTGAAGAAAACCAGTTAAGGCAGAATGTGTTTACCAGCGGCGTTTGTTAAATAGTTTTTTTCGGATTTTTAGTTATGGGGCCAGAGAACCCACATTCATTACTTGTACCATATTCCTGAGGACTATTTTAATCACCGGATATTTTTTGCAATATCGTTGATATCCCACTAGACTAAATAGCAACAAATATTTTCGTTAATATCTATAGATAACTTGAAAGTTATCTGTGTTTGAAAAAGTACTTTAGGTGTCTTATTTTTCTAACCCGATAAGAAAGGTTTTTAGAAAAATTCATATAATTTTATTTAAACAATACAAATAGTTCCGAACGTAGCCAAAGCTGGCTACATAACAAGTAACATTTCTGAAAATAGTTGCATCACAAAATTGGAAAACATATAAACTTTATATTAAATAAATAAGGTTTTTCTTTACATACGTCCCTTTCCATATGCTTAGACCTGATGACTGTATTAAATCAAGTGGTATTACGTTTATAAAGAGAAATCTCTAAACGTTTTGTATTATAATTTAGGAAGTATTTTTCGCTTTATAATTTTTTATTTTAAAATGTACTAAACTTATGCGACAATCCATCATAGGGTAAATACCCGCGACAATAAAACAGAAATAAATAGGGCAGGAGGGAGAAGATTGAATGAAATCTTTTATAACTCAGCTAAAACCAAGTTTGCGCATGCATTAATTAACTTATGAATTATTAAGCTCTATAGTGATAAATGAACTTTTCTCATCTCTCTGTTTCATCCCCTTCCCCTTGTTATAGTAAAAAGGTGACGTGAATAAGAGAAGTAACACTATATTTGCACTGTGTAATACAATGAATTGTATCAGGCAATGAAGACTAATCTCAATTTAAAGACGAAAGTACATGAGTTTTAATTAAATATGTCTAATGGTTTAGGCCTAAATGATTTTGTATTTTATAGAACCTTTTATAACCTTCAATGTTATTTTGCAATAATTGGAATATGTCTAGCTAATTAGTCTCATAAATACGTCTAGTTGTTGAAGCCTAAATAGATTTCATATATTATAGAATTTAATATTGACCTTCAAATTTATTCTAATATATTTGGATTAAAACGAACTAAAATAAAATAATAGTTGTTTCAAAAACTATTATATATAACAACATAAGTAATTCAAATACAAGAATATGTACTAATTTATATTCATTAATAATAGTTATAATTATATATATATATATATATATATATATATATATATCTTTGTATGTGTTTGTGTGTGTGTGTGTGTGTGTGTGTGTGTGTGTGTGTGTGTGTGTGTGTGTGTGTCTGTGTGTCTGTCTGTGCCTGTGCCTGTGTGTGTCTGTGTGTGTCTGTGTGTGTGTGTGTGTGTGTGTGTGTGTGTGTCTGTGCCTGTACCTGTGTGTGTGTGTGTGTGTGTCTGTGTGTGTGTCTGTGTGTGTGTGTGTGTGTGTGTGTGTGTGTGTGTGTGTGTGTGTGTGTGTGTGTGTGTGTGTGTGTCTGTGTGTGTGTGTATATGTGTGTGTGTGTGTGTGTGTGTGTGTGTGTGTGTGTGTGTGTGTCTGTGTCTGTGTATGTCTGTGTGTGTGTGTGTGTGTGTGTGTGTGTGTGTGTGTGTGTGTGTGTGTGTCTGTGTGTGTGTGTGTCTGTGTGTGTGTGTGTGTGTGTGTGTGTCTGTGTGTGTGTGTGTGTGTGTGTGTGTGTGTGCGTGTGTATGTGTGTATGTATGTGTGTGTGTGTGTGTGTGTGTGTGTGTGTGTGTGTGTGTGTGTGTGTGTGTGTGTGTGTCTGTGTGTGTGTGTGTGTGTGTGTGTGTGTGTGTGTGTGTGTGAGAGAGAGAGAGAGTTGAACACGCCTTACTGTGTAGCCTACCTGGTAACACTTGTTTTCCAACTAATAAATATATGTGAACACAATTAATTCACTCGGCTGGTAATGTATATTATAATACTTCCCTTTACCAGCTGTTCAATACATGTGTTAGCATTTTTTCCTGCTGGTAAAACATGTAACACTTGTTTCACCTAGCTGGAAAATCATTAATTAACACTTTTTTGTTTACCCCATGTCTCCCTCTAAATGTGTGTCTCTCCATTTCCTCTTTCTATTTTTTGTTTTAAATTTCAATACCGTTGATAAATAAAAATAAAATTTTAGTTTAGGAAGGTTTTGAATAGCACTGTTTTTGTGAAACATTTAGTCATGATGTTTCATAATTCAATAAATTTTAGCGACTGTAGCAATACGTATTGAATATGTTGATTCTTCCTATTATGTTGATTTATTATTGATTTAATTACCATTATAGTTTTGCTAATATACCATTAACAAGCAAAAAAGTATATTTAATTGTTTGATGGATTATTATACTTACCTTAGAAAATATAGATTTACTAACAATACAGTTTTATAAATTTTAGCATTTATCTTCATTTATATTTATTCATTTATTAATTACTAATTATTGTTAATTATTATTGTATCATTGTTATGAATATAATAACTATATATGACATTATTATATAAACCTCCTTATTTACTTATTGTCATTTAAATATTTTTAAAAATATTAATAATTTTAAAAAAATTTTTTGAAATCGTTGCATTCTTATCAGGCTATTTTAAATCAAAACATCATTAAAATATATATATATTTTTAAAGATTAGTGTGTTTTCTATTATCATTTATTATTTTAATTTATTATTATTATTATTATTATTATTATTATTATGAAAGGTTTAATAATAACAAAAGTAGGCTTTTCAAATAATAAAATAATTCAATTCACTCAGTAAAACTTTTACTCTAATTAATCTAGTAAAAGTGATGAATTTGATACAACAAACAAGTGCATTTGTTCATTTAGCCTTTTGTGTCAATAGCTATGTCTCGCCACCGTATAACTTAAATTGTAAAAGAGAAAATTTATTCGGTTCAAAACTTTACCAAAAACCTCGTGTTAAAATATATATTTACTGGAATAATCTTTGTCAACTAGATACCATTGCTTAAAGAAGTAATACTAAAGTGTTTTGAATTAAAATTTTAAACTAGAAAAAATATTCTGTCTTTAAAATATCCTAAATTTTATTTTATTCTAAGCAGTCTTTATATAACTCAAAACTTATGTGCTTCAATTTTGAGCATAGGGCTTAAGTAATAATTAATAAAAACTAACACAAACTCACAATTCATAATTTATTCCTCGAACGTGTTTCAGTAACAAACTTTAAAGAATGTATAAGGTAAATTCATAAAAACTAAATTATATTTCAGGTTATCCATTCTCACTGAAGATGATCACTTTGTCACTGAAACACGATTGAGAAATAAATTATTGACTGAGAGTCGGTAATTGGTGTTAGTTAATTTTTATGTACTACAGAGCAATATCAGATATTCTACTTACAAATTATTAAATAAAATGTCACACACCCAAAATTACTCGTATTGCAATATTTATTCATCAATGACTTTCGCTTGTTTGCAATGAATATTAGAAAATTACCCATAATTTATAATAATTATAACCTCCCTATGTTAATCCACCAGAGGAAACTACAAAGCTGCCAAGTTAAATAGAGTTTAAAATTCAATTAGAAACTTGATACACCCGTCTTTGGAAATGAAATTATCTAAGGGAAATCGATTTCAAGTTTAAATTATTAAACGGAATACGCTCCTTAGGGAACCGGATTAAATAAAGATTATAATTAAAATTGTTACAAACAATTATTTTGAATTTAATGCATAGGAACATATATGTTTGAGTGAACTTTTCTGCCATTCCTAACCTTTCAATATTCTCTTCTGTTGACGCGTTTCGGATTAACTCCATTATCAAAACTTCAATTATTGAAGTTAATTGTAATTCAATTATTGAACAACAATTGATGTTTTGAAAACGTAGTTAATCCGAAACGAGTCAACAGAAGAGAATATTGAAAAGTTAGGAATGGCAGAAAAATGTACTCAAAAATATAGAAATATTCCTAACAGAAATGAAGATGAGTTATATTATTAATTTCATAGGAACATATTTTAACTAACCTCAAACACTACTTAAGGTACCTTATTAAAAACATTGCGTCTTGTAAGTAAGCATAAACAAACTTAAATTTAAATTTGCATAGGTAACAAAGACAATTTGTAAGAAGCACGACATATAAAGTTGAGGCAGCTCTAGTCATTCGTGAATCTGTTAAAACACAATCATTATATAAATAGATATTATATTTGTTTATATATTATATATATTTGTTATCGACGACATGTTACACCTAGCACTAAGAAAACATAGGAGAGAGATTAATGTTAACGAAAAACAGATTTTTATTAAACATATGTTGTGCTTCTAATTCTTCTAAAATGTGTAAAATATTAGTGCCTATAAATGAGTTGAACGAATGTAATTCTGTATTTCAAAGCAAAGCTGATCGTATCTGTGTAATATGGTGTTTTGCACAAACAAGCAGAACCGACAAGAAGGATTTTAATAAAATTTAGGTATAGAAGAACGTTATGTTAAAATTTAGGTGTAGAAAATTGAAGAACATTAGTTATTAACACTGTGTTGTAGCTTGATGTGATAACAAAGGGGCTCTTAAAAGAATGATTTGCAACCCATAACTCCTGTCCAACATAAGAAGACAAGGTTTATTACTATAGACGTTTACCAATGGCGGATCCGCCAGAGAACTTAGGGTGCCAGCACACTCCTCAATCCCAGGTTTGTAAATAATTAGAGTTCCAGGTAAAAAAAAGGAATATTGTATAGTTTTGATAGCAAAACTAAAGAAAGAAATGTATAAATTATTAAAAGAGCAATAGGGTAATTCAAAATTGTACGAGGTTGCACTATAAAGTCCGGAAGACCACCCCAATGATTTCTATGGCAGTAAGGGGTCTGCTTTACTAATAAAACACTGAATTTAAGTTAAACACTGAGATTGAGAATTGATCGATAACATAAGATTATGAGTTAAGGTTAAGTCTAGCCACTTACCATTCCAAACTATGCGGTATGGGTGAAGCGTTGCGCAACGGGTACCCAGGCCTGAGCGAAGTCCTGCAGTGATGAGACGTAGATTGTAGAATAGTGGCTTGAACTAAAACTCGTGTAATTTTATTTAATATAGAGTCACTTCAAACATCACAATATATATGCATTAAGTTAATAAAATGATAGTTCACTCGCGCGGTTAACGAGTTAATACTCAGCGGTTGAAATACCGAACACGAGGCGTCCCTAGTAAATGGCACTCGATTTTATAAAGCGGTTTAAATTGATTTTATTAAGGTTAACATCGATAATTTGTCAGCACGCATTTACCATATTGACAGAAAGTATTCTGCAAGTGGTGTAACATTTGAACGCGGGTTTTACACTGATGCACACGGCTAACGCACTTGGCTAGAAAATTGCTCGCTGTACTCTAGGAAGACAAGTTGCAGAGAGAGAGAGAGAATACACTTTGGAGAAGAAGGAAATGGCTAGCAGAGAGTAACTAGATCAGAAACTACGTAGGCCTAGTCTAAAACCTAGAGGAATAGGCTCGAATGCAACGGGTGACTAGAGCGGAATAACTCTTCTATCTGAGAGACGCACAGAAGAAACTATTTCTTTGCAGGGAGGAAACTACATTCTAGCAGGCGTCGAATATCTGGCAGGCGGTGAAACTGAACTGCGGGTAGAACACCAGCTGATTTCTAGGTTATATCGAAAATAATGACAGATGTCAACAAACGTGGTTTATTGAAAGTGAGGTTAAAAATCCTGTACTTAACAAATATATTATCATTATATGTGACATACATATTTTATTGAAATACTACTAAGATCAAATGATAAATAAATTATATTTTTCATATCTGTAATTTTGTACTATTATTTTATTAATACCAGCTAATTATTTTCCTAATATTCTAACAAGGTTTCAATTTTATTTGGAGAATATGGATATCACACTTACCTTCAAGTAAACTTATAACCTTCCTAGACGACTAATTAAGAACATCACACATCTGCCAAATTGGAAGCTATAGCCTATCTAGGTAATCCTGAAGAAAAAAAATTATACAAATATTTGTTAACCTGTCAAGTAAAAAGCGAATGTCCATGATTGCGCTACGTTTGGAATGCACAGACAACAACACCAAGAAATTGAATATCTGTGGCTACTATATATTACACAATAGGGGAATACATCAACGTATTGCAAATCCTAAAACCGAGATTAAATAGGTCATGTAAGGGATTGTTTGGTTGCTTCTTGCGAGCGCTCATTTAAACAAATTACAATCTTTACGAGTAAAGGAACTTCAAGCATGTTGGGTCCAGATGTACATTTCCTATTCCAGCAAAGCGGTATGTCAGCCAATTATATTCCTCGTGTAACGGAGAATCCCACGCGTATTGTTCGTGAAGCGTCTGTGTGTTGTAAAATGTTAGCAAACAATGTTACTAAACAAAGGGACTTTTGCGAAAAACTGATGGCGTCATTGTTTACTTTGGCCAGTCTCAGCAATGTTCGGTTACAGAGTAACATAAAAATTATTAATGTTTAACAAGACAGATTATTTTTAAAATTTCATTCAGAAATGTTTTATATATGACTAATAGTGCATTCCAATTTGACAGATTTGTTGTAATGATCTAGGAGAACATTAACATTTTAACGTCCTAAATATGTAAGAAAAAGTAGAATATTCTTTTCATATTGAAAAATAATTTAATAGAGATGCCATTTCACCTTCAATCGCTTTAGCATACGTTCAGTAATACGCAATGCATTATCGCTATTATAAGGACTAGGAATCTACGCTTCGATATACGTTTAGTGACATATCAATAAATACTCCTACGAACGCTTTAAATCATTATCTCAGTTCTTGATATTTGTCAAGGTAATAGCGTTTGGGAGGTCAATTGATTACAGTTTAAAAAATATGAAAAGCCTGCAACACAACAATCTTTCATAAACAATTATTACATAAAGGGTAAATATGAATTATTTGAAAAAAAGTTAATAAATAAAAATGAAATGTCTACATAAAATAACACTATTTATAAAATATAATAAACACATGTATCTATAAATAACAATAAGTATAAAGTTTAAGAAATCGTACTAAGTCTGATTTCTTCCTTTTAAAAAGAATCAAAATATTTTATGTATTCCAAATATTAAGTAGTGAGGGAAATTTTAAAATTTTGAAACATAACTTCATTACAACACATACAAAACTATAAGGTAAATGTAACGTATGTAGAACTTATGGGACAGCAAAATATTTGAAAGCATAATAATATATATTTTTTTCCACCTTAACAACAAAATAGCAGGTTAGCAAAGATTTAGTTGTAAAAATAATAATAAGATCACTAACAGGATTGAACTCAGTAGCTTTAACGGTTGATACTAGCATAATACGAAACTACATAACCCTCTTCTCGCATTAACACTCTATAGGCCTAGTACACTACAATGCTACATAGTTATATTACAATATAGCTACAACGTATCTGGTTAGGATAGATTTAAGTATAAAAACATGTAATTAAGAGTATCTCATAAGCTAGCCTAAGGTAAGTCCTATGTTACTGGAACGATGTCATTGTATTGCGTCATAGTAAATTAATTTAATTATGAGTTTGGTAGTTCGTAATTTCTATAATCATGAGTTTTCGATATTATCTGTTTTATTTTATAGTAAACTAAATAAAAATTAAAAATAACAATTTAAAAATATATTATAAAAATTAATTTTAATTGGATATCCATTCAATTAATATTTGGGGTTCGTAGATGTAAAATTATTCCGTATATTATACCTTTCTTTACAACAGTTTCGTTTTACTGAAATTTTAAATGAGTGTAAAAGATCTTTTTATCGTCGCTTGTATTATGCAATCTTTACAGCAAATGTACGCAGCAGGCGTCCGCGCTATAAATCAAGAGAAATTGTCATGTCGCGCTGTGGGAGGCGTGACCAAGCTTCCTTAAACCAAGTTTTTTAACCCAACATTACAAAAGCTAATCAAAATACTCATTTACGTAGGTTTCTATTAGTTCCTACTAATTGGAATAAAATTATGCTACTAATTGATCACATATTTAAAACTTGTGTAAACTTTTTACAATTACTTAGACCTTATTTAATTTCTTTTAATAACTATTTAATGTGTTTAAGGTTAATAACAGCTTACAGACCAATTCATTCTACTGCAAATACACTCTACGTTTCGATTTTCTATCCGAAAGTATTTACCAAGAACCAACTTAATATCAAACTTATGGTGCCTCTGTTATTAATAAATATGGAGGAGTTTGAGTATGTATCTAGGTAGTGGAAAAATTTAACTTGTCTGGGTAGTGCATTTTGACTAGTAAATGTTAATATTTAATAAGAGTAATGGAACATTGGATTTTAGTTATCTTAAAAGTATTGTTTATATACTTTTATATACGATAAAGTATTGTTTATGAATGTTGAAAACTGTAAATTATGCATTAATATTGGAATGATATTTGCCAATTCATTACAAGCCACAGAACTCGTAAACCTAGAACAGATAAAGTAAAACCTATGTTCTAAAACTTACTACATAATTAAATGCAGAAATAGTTTATGGATTCATTAAAATAAATATAGTAGTAGTAGCAATTCTTGAACTAAGAGTACAATAACACCTACAATTAATCAATACAACATAGACACAATAGTATTATTTAACAGTAATAATAATAAATATATACATAATAAATGTTTCATGCTGTAAACTCTACGATTGAAATAAATTATCTACCTTCTAAAAAGATATTGCCCTTTACACTTTGCTTATAAAACAACAACATATGGTACTTAAGCTATACATTACACGGCCGGACTATAATTTATCAACAGTTCACTTCAATCAGTATTTTTAGTACCCAACAAACTCCTGGAAATAGGGCGTGTATATTTTTCTTATATTATTTTGATTAGGCTTTATCGTAACTTGTGCATGTAACCTTGAGATACAGATTCATTGCTCTAGATCAGTGGCAATTTGGTTGAAGTTCGATTGAAAATTTTAACACGTAACAAACAACTATTTACTTAGGCCTATGTTACTAACTCTAAATCTTATCATAAAATATAACAGCTAGTGTGGCTACGTGGCCCTGAAGTGTACCGATAAAGCACTATAAAATATACAGAACGATGTAATAAAGCTTAAGAGAAACTTTCACTGGGCCGTATACTTTGTTCTGTTTAGAATTACACCTGAAACTATTCTCAAGTTTAAAGAACACACAAAGAGTCTCTCCAGTCCCGAGGAGAACAGCTGTAGAATAGTTTATGAATTATTATCTAAGGACTTTTTATGAATGAACATCGCAGAGAATACAGATACTACATTCGAATAACAGCATACTTGCTACAAATTTCTACCTACAAAAACTAAATCGTATCTATCACACCGCAAACTGTTTTTAAAAATAACTAATACGTCGTCCAAAAAACAGACTAATCTTTACACACTACAACATACGTAATAGATCATACACAAAAGATGATATAATAACATGCAAACCTAGCTCTACATAAAAATACCTATACACTTTATCTTACATACTACGTCTTACACACTATATCTTACATACTACGTCTTACGTAGTAATACCTAAAACTACTGATTACATACTAATACCTCCCCACTACAATCTACATACTAAATCGTACACTATTACACCTACACACTACAACTTACATATATAATCTAACATACTAACAGCTACACACTACATCTTACATACTAAGATTTACATATAAATACCTAAAGACTACATCTTATATGCTAATTCTTTCATATTACCACCTGCACACTACAGCCTACATACTACGTCTAACATACCAATAGCTACACACTACATATTACATACTAGGTCTAACATACTAATAGCTGCACACTTCATCTTACATAATAAAACTTACATATAAATCCCTAAACACCACATCTTACATACTTCGTCTTTCATAGTAATACCTACAACTACAACCTACATACTAAGACTTACACACAAAATCTTACATACTAAGTATGACATATTACAACCCACACACTCTAACTTACAAACTAATTATTACAGTATAATATCTAACAACTAAAACTTACATACTAATACATAAACACATCTTACACATCAGGCATTTCTTACTACCACCTACACACTACAACTTACATACTAACACCTACACTCTATAAATTACATACTAAGTCTTACATAAAAATATGTACACTATACGTGTTACACAATAAGCGCCATTTGTAAACCCTCTACTTGGCACTATTTCTATTTTCAAGATGTAATTATGTTAATTATTCGTTTAAATTACGGGATAAATTGTTTGAATGTTTTAGATTCAATTTTATATTTTAAATCAAACGGTATCTCGGTAAGTGTTGATTTTTACAAAGCATTTTTTTTAAACTGAAATTACTTGCTGTTTTTATCGACCTACATATCTTATAATACACAGTTTAATATTTTTTTCCTTTTAGGTAAAGTATTAAAAAAATACATCATCACCTAGCAACGTATCTGAACAATGGGACATGTAATTTAACTAAACGAAAATTTAGGAATAAATTTTACTTAGGTTTAAATTATTTTTTAAAAATCAGACCGACATAAAACCCACCATCAAATGTTTCTAAACAACCCACCAGGAAACTTGCTTGGCTACGAAACGATTGAAGGAGTCGTCCGAACTAACACGATCCTTGTATGAGACTTAATAACAAATCTCTACAATAGCCTTATCAAAGCCTAAAAGCAGTGGTAAGGTACCTCAAAGAAATGATTGACAAACACCTCCAAGTACTCCTCCTACCTTTTATCTTTAGCGAGTCCACTATATAACTGTTGAGCTGGCGCAACCTCATATCTCCAACAAGTCAAAAGTATATCTGCTAGACAAGGATGGAGTGTGTGGCCACCGAGCACTATTAACTACCGCAACCACCTTTAAAGCAACGCTTACAGGAAACTCACGGGCTCCTGGATGGAACTTCAAAAAGCGGATTGGCCCAGGTTTAAGGAACTTACAAACAAATTGTTGAACCCAGCTCTAATTTACACCACAATAGGGTCACCCGTTGGAAACTTTAACCCTGCTCCCCTGGAATGCGCTCAGAAATCGATACATCTAGGTCAAGTCAGGTAGTATACACTTTTTGGGTATGCGCCTCTGATTTACCTTAAAAAAAGCGATAAAAGTAGATATAAAGCAGAAACATCTAATTCAACAAAAGACCTCATCTTACTAAGGAAGATCCAAACAAAACTAAACAAAAAAATTAAGTGCTCAAAGCGAACTGTAATTAGAAATTTTACAGGAGAGATTGACTTGAGGAAATATGGCGTTAAGGCCCACAAGTATATATCCCACCTTAATATCTACTGTGTCCAAAACCAGTTCCAGACCCTAATCTTTGGTAATAAAACTCTCAGTGATTCGAAAGACATTGCAAATGTAAATACTTCAACAATACCAGCCGCATTCTCTGTAATAGATAAATTGAGGAAACCCTTTAAAAAACATCAAAAAACCAATGTCTTGATGAAGAACTTTGGCCTTGGCTTCGCAATTGATGAACTGGACTTGGCGTTTTTACAGACCAAAAAAGGAAAGCGACCGTAACTTATAGAAACCTCTCAGAATTTCTAAAACATCCTTGGAAACAATGCAAAACGTATCTTGTTTGATGGCATTGATCTTATTTGGAGATGCATGCGTCTCCGCTAGTGACTTACCTAGTATATAGAAACGCGTAGAATAATCTATAACGCTAAAGCTGGCTTTAAAACGTATAGTTTTAAAATGGACCAGGTTGTGAACTTTACTTCAGTCAACATCGTATATAAGATGGCTTCCAAGAAGGAAACTAACAGTACTGGTAGACCTCAAGGCCGCTTACTATAGAGTTTGGTGAACCATGCTCATCCTCAAATTGATAAAATATGAGAAATCTGGCAACTTCTAAAACTGTATTAAGTCTTTTCTGCCCCACAGAAAGATCCGAGTCACATTTTGTAACAGTACATCCAAATTCTTACCGACCTTTTTTCTCCTGCCTTACTTTGGCCCTTTCTTTTCATCAATTGCTAAGTCAGTAAGAAAGTAATGGTTTATCCATTGACTACGAACCTAATTTCATAGACCTGTGCCTCAAGGAATAAACCTCTCAGAGGAACTAACCCCTGAATTTTTGATAAAACCAATTAGCCTCCGATAAGCCCTGTTCAAGCTCCTTTTCGGGTAGTGGAATCTTTGAGAGACACTTGTGATTTAAAGACTATACCTGGATACCTAGTGAACTTATCTTATTTAGAATGAAAACACAGCTAATTGGAAAATATACCTTTTTATTTATTTGTTCCAAGGTTCAAATTAATTATTATTTTTTTTATTTAATTTAACAGGATTTTCTTGACTAATTACTTTTTTCAAAATTTCATACAACTTGCCATTGAATGAAACATTATTATCTCATTCTATGTTTTTAAATTTTCTTATTATCATTAATTTTATCTATAATTTAAATTATCAAAGTTACCATAATTAATTTTGTATATAGTTTTGATTGTTACAGTTAAATTTAACATATTTTAAAATCTGATTCTTTTTCAAACACTTAATATTACTATTTAATGCCTTTAGGCTAGGCCTTGAACAATTAACTTCTTTAGAAATTATTCATTAGAAATTCACTTAGAAAAAGCCATATAAGATATACATCTTTATACTTAATCCATACATTCCCACAGCGATGAGAATGGAAAGTCAATTTTGAATCTTTGTTACTTAAATTTGGGTAACCTAAGAGAGTTGACTAATCAGTCCCTTAGGTTATTCCCATCTTATTTAATTTTGAATTTAAGTTAATATAATTTTAAGTAAAATGTTATTAAAAAAAGAATAACTAAATTGATTATATAACCTTGTACTGTAGAAATCTTTTTATCTTCATTAATGTTGTCATCTGTCGGTCCCATTACAGCTTCAAGGGTCTTGGTAGGTAGGCGTCTCTCCATAATTTCGGTTAATCTTCTTATTTTCTTTCATTTTGCATTTTGGTGGTCGAAATTTTGTTCTGGGTATATATGAGCCCTTGCTCATATATATCTTCCTTCCCCTGATCACATCGTAGCACTTTTTACTCTGTTTCTAGCACATTTTTTCTTGTCCTGATCGCATGGTACAAAAACACGTCTGCTCGCCTTGAGAGCCTAATGCATTCTAATTCTGGATAGCGTCCTTTTTTGTGAGCCCCACTTCATAGTATCCATTTTTCAACTTTTGACCAATCAGAAAGCCGTTGCCATGGCAATTGACTTTGTTTGTTCGGAAATTCTTAACTAAGATTAGTTTCACTTTTTGTAAAGGCGTTTCTGCATTCTGATGTGTCCTTTCCAATTTTACCTTTTATTTAATAACGTATTTGACTTTATTTCTTCTTATTTAATTTAATTTACTTTTTAAAATTCCTAATCCAAAGTTCGAGTGTAGCGCTTTCGTTTCGTAGTGACAAGATTTATAATCAATACCCTAGGCGGATTTTTCCGGAATCAAATATGACTGCTTCTAGTATAACCTAATTTCTAGGCTATTACATTTTAACATTTAATCATTACTTTTACATAAATACTATTTTCCCTAGCTAGGCCTAATTTACTTTCCTCACATCTTATAAATTTACATTCTTTATTCCTGATTATATTTAATTTCAATTATTTTAATAGCCGGCATCTAGGCCGAGTTTGTTATACTACACAATTACCGTCTTTTTTGTATACATAATTTAGGCTATCCACTTTGAAGTGATAATTTTTCTTATTGATTATAATTTATGTTTTTTAAGTCTAAAGTTATTTCTAATTTTCTTCATTTTACTATTATTTACCCTAGTTTTAATATTATTATTATTATAATGCTTAAAAGTTTTTACATATAAATTTAGCCAATTATTTAACCAGGTTAGGTTTGATTCTGGTATTCTGTACAATTACCCTGATTCTTTGCATCGGACATTCTGGCCGCTGCAAAATGTTGTATCCAGAGGCAAGGCCTACCCCGGTGGTTTAATCTTGTTCACTGTTCAACTTTATGATAAATGACGTCATGGGCACCGTCATTGACGTCATACCATTCTGGTGTCCCGGCTCTGTTATATCCCGATGATCACCTACTGTCCAGCAGCAGTAGTATCATTACGCTACAGAAGGGAATGAATGATGCCCTACTGAGACTTGAAAAATTGACAGAGCATAATGACATGACCTTAAACACTTCGAAAACCTCCTTCTAACCCTTTTCCCTTCCTATCTGAAACCAAATTTGAGCTCAGTGTACAAGAAAGCTAGCTTGGCTAGCAGCGATATTTTGCGATATGGCAGTTGTATTGGACCTACGTATGTGGGGGAAACCACACATTAGCCACTACACTGAAAAAGCTATAAAAAACAAGATTGGTCAAGAATTTAACGGCTACTACTTGGAGAGCTATTTAAGAAGTTCTAAATGCTCATATATAAGAGTAATTCAAGGATATGGTAGCAACGTTACTATCAAAGCCAGTAAATGCAGAACAAAGTTACTTGATTTAGCTGAAAACCTTGCCTTAAGAGTAAAAAATAGTTTACCTGATCAGGTAAAGGAGTGGTACATACTTTCAAGTATTTTCTGCTGTCGGATCCCAACTTAGTGTAAAAGAGTATATATAAGTTGAAGTGAAGAAGTATATATATATTGTGGCCTACGTGAAACGTGAGAGAAACAAAATATTCAACTACAAAATTAGCTTCCTGCTAAACATATATAATAGTTTAAATAATACGTTCTTATAATAAATAAATGTTATACATTATATTCAGTAATATAAATTTATAATATAATAATTATAATAATAATAATTATTATTATTATTATTCAAAACAACAATTACATTCTAGTACAATTATCAAAATAGTTACTCACTTTAGTAAGAAACTAAAAAGTACAAATGTTTTTATAGATGAGATACTGTAAGAGGTTTAGAACATCAACGCCCATTGAAACACTTCTAGAACACTATTTAAAAAATATGTTTAAAATGTTGTAAATAATTAAAGAATAATACTAAATTTACAAGATGCATGAGATATACTATTTTCGTTTACTTTATGCCAATGATAGGTGTATCTATCTAGGTGAATGATCGGTTGTATTTACTTACCATGGATACGTTTACGTTTAAATTTGACACAAAATATATAAATAATTTATTTGAAACTAAGAAGGTACACTGCCTAGAAACAGTAGCAAAAATATTACTGGTATAACAAATATAATTCTGGACAATCTGGTAATTTTAATAAAGTAAATGTCGCTTTTATAAAGTTATAACCTACTATGTTTGAATGTAATCTCTGAAAATGTGTAAAAGCAGTGGGTGTAAACAATTCTTGAACCTATAAACGAGCTTTATATTCTTACTTACGATGAGATAGGAAGTTATGATGACAAGATATTGGATAATCCTAGCAGGGAAACGGTGAATGGCTGTAAATAAAGGAAGATATTGTTTCAAGGTATAAAAATAACTCTTGACCCAAATGTTAAGTTATAAGTGTATGACCTAAAGTATTGCATAACTTTCATAAGTAGGCATCAATTTAATTAATAAACTGTCATTATTTTTGTTATTTATTCTGCTCAATTTTGTAATCAATTATCATCAGATATATATAATTTTCAGTTTCCAAGGGCATAACATTCAAATTAGAAGAAGTGTATGTTAAATTAGAATCTTTAACGTTTAGACGGAAGCTGATAAGATCTCGGATATGATGAACAAAAGAAAGTACAACAAAGAAGTAAAGCTATACACAGTTATACAATAAAAACGATGGAAATAAAGTGGTAAAAGCTCCTTGGAGAAACCAAACGACTGGTAACTATGTAATTAAAATGAAAACGTTGAACGTAAATAGGATGATTTTATTGTTTTTTTTCAAAACAGATGGATTTTACATAAAAAAACATTATTTTGCTTCATTTAGAAATAAAACTGATGTATTTCATTACCATGGATACAATAAAATTATCAATTATTGTCCTGGAATAAAAAACATACAATACATTTGTAAAATTATTATAATCTCTTTCAAACTACTAACGTATAAAGTCTAGTAATTTAATCGTTAAGGCTATACATTACGTTTGTAACGCAAGTAAATAGGTGTTATTATTTTTTTTGAATTTGTGTCTTTAATTAATCATCAGAGCGATATCTTACAAGTTTGTGTAACATGAAATATGCTTATATAGCTATTGCCATTACTTTAAACTTATTGATTTATATTTAAAACTCATGAGTTTATAAATGTCCCATTTAAGGGAATAACGTAAGGGTATTACATTATTTTTCATTGGAACGGAAGAAACAATACATTGAATAGACTTGGTAAAACTTCGTCATCTCCTTTACAACCGTTGGGCAACTGAAGTTCGCATATACTTCAAACAATAATAGAGGACCCGTTTGGAATTTATTTTGTTACTTTGGTAAAATGTTTTCTTACGTATTTTGAAAAAGAGAATGTGTGTGAAAAAGAAATGAAAGAGAGAGGTAAACGAATTCAGAAAGGAAGAGAGGTAATTTAAATATTTAAATATTAGAGGTAATAAATATTATGAATTTCAATAGGCATACAATATTGGTTATATATTGAAATACTTATTCATATCCTAACACTGAGCTTATAATTTTAAAATAAATTACATACAAAATATTAATGGTCTATACAAATGAAATCATACAATATAAAAGGTATAATTAAGCAGTATATATGCTGAAAGGTTGTCTTGAGCTTCATGAAGTATTAAACACATTTGTGTGTGTTATGCGTGTGTGTATGTTAAGTCTCAAACAACACACCCCCCACACAGTTATTTGCTGACACATAAGTCGACGACATCATCACATTATACAGTAAAACCTGCATATACATTCAAAACTCCAATTCATCACAAAATTCGAACCAGACCAATTCCTTAATTTTCTACATCACAATAACAAAAAGATCTATATAAAAAACACCTTATAAACTGTAGAAAATCAACAACGATAGACATACATCATAACACTTTAAACCACCCACCCAATGGTTACCCAATGTACCAATGACAAACCTTAATATTGCTATCTTTAGTTCCATGCTGCATAAACTGCATGGAGCATAAGCTGCATAAAAGAAGGGATAATTCCCATCAAAAACAACAGCAAAAAATCGAAAACTTTTAAATAGCTAGCACATAGAAATAAAATATGAATAGGCCTACTAGAAACACAATTGATAATCCGTGACAAAACACAAACATAAACCACATAACAGGGGAAGAAGAAATAATTAATGAGTCACAAACTCGTACATAAACAGAACAGATATATGGTATTTACATATTTATTTAGACTACTAAATCTTAATTGTTTTCTTATAACATGGATTAACTTATTATTTGCCTATATAATGCGTATTGAAGTAGGCAGGTGTTACGAAAATAATGTATAAATAGTCTATATACTTTAAAACTGCGCCACGTAGGGCGGGTGACGGGAGAAATGTGTTTCGATCGACGTCTTGCATAGAACTGACTTGCCAATCTTGTAAGGGACAAAGATAGGCCGTTAGAATAGTTACCCTTTCTGAAGCATTTACATTTATTTTTAAGAACATTAAGATTAGTACATAGCACTTGTTATGTTTTTACTCGTATATATAATGTTGTGTTGCTTTTTTGTACATTTCAAAAACTTTCTGCAGTGATTGAGCTCAAATTTCGACACGACATACAACCCGCTTCACAGATCGTTTTATCTGTTTTTACAGATAGTAACACACCCACGACCGCAACAAAAAACAGTGTTTCATATGTCACCTGTGTACCTGGTATCGCGCAATTTGTCGCAAGCAAAGAGACATTCTTGATACTAGCTAAGGACAGTATCTGAAAAATCCCTTGTTCCCAAATACAGTAAACTCCCGATTATCCGTGGAATAGGGTGGCCCGGCAACGCCGGATAACGAATTCCCCGGATAGTCCGCTATGAACGCAAAACGATCGATAATCGATTATTATACCATAAGCTACACAAATAATGACCCCGGTTAATCCAATTCACAAATAATCTTCAGAGGACAAAATAAATACAGAAAATAATTTAAAATGTCGATGTATTTGACGGATTATAACATGTACATTTATATGTCTAACTATTTAAAATACGTACATAAGTATATGTCCAAAGTAAGAATGTATGAACATATGTAATTTCCATTACACAAAATACTTTCACTTTTTAACAAAAAAATCTGTCACTTTCGTCTGTTTTTTTGTGAGCTTTGATTTAGCTTTAATGTGCGATCTAAGTTTCTTGAGAACCATTTTGTCGCACAGTGTCTACCTGTGTCATGTGAGTCACAAAGCCATAAAGATCGATAATGTATATGACAGACATGGCTAATGCGTATGTCACGTCCTAGACTATTTATAGCCGAGATTAGCTGACATTTGTTTACAATCTTATGATACACATTAGGTTTTCGGGCGTCCAAGCATTTTGTCATTGTCTCTTATATAAAGTAGTCTGCTCGCTCCTTTTATTTCGCTGGCCCGCTTCAGGATGCTTCCCTTTCAATGTAAAAATTAGTAAGTACATATTTACATATCTATTCCCTTCATCTTAATTTCTATTAGGTCTTATATGTATTTACGTCGTAATTCACCGTTTGGAATTTGTAACACATGAACCTGATTGGAATAAAAATTGGATATTTGTAAAACAATGGCAGACCCCGGATAATCCGCAAAACGGTTAATCCGCCCACGGATATTCGGGAGTTTACTATACATTGTTTATTAAAAACTACAAACGTATCTACTTGAATCCCATTCAAATTATTACACAATCGTAAATAGATATTCACCTTAATAAAAATAGGGGAAAGACGGGCATAATGGCCAGTGCGGGCATAACGGGCATTCAGGTTTTTAGGCCCTTACGGTGGTGCTATCTTGCGACAAACTCGAAAATAATCTTCATAGTCTCCGTAGTTGTACTGAGTCACTTGAAGGCGAAGGAACTGCAACATCACGAGATATTACTATTTTAGTGTTTTTCATACTCTCCGATCTTCGTATGTTCGTCGTAAGTCCTCACTTCATTCAATTATTACAAATGTGTATTATAAAGTAGCTTTTTAGAATATAATTGGTTAAAAAGACTGATAATTTAGCTACAAAATTATATAATAAGAAATGATCTGTCGTTGTATATTAAGACCTGACAACATGGTTTTGTTAATGGCGTCAGGGCGGGCAAAACGGCCACCAAGTGGCCATTATGCCCATCTGAGATATTTCTCGGGTTTTTTTTTACTGTCTCTTGTGAACAGTGCTAAATATAGCATTAATTAATATTGTAATATTATTAGAGGTAAGAAATGTGTGTAAAATATATTTTATGAGTGTATATATATATATATATATATATATATATACATATATATATATATATATATATATATATATATATATATATTTATATATATATATATATATATATATATATGGAAGCATAATAATAAATAGGAAATATTTTTATATAAAATTGATAGCAGGCGCGTTTTTTCTTTTAACAGATCATGTTTTATAGTATGTATTATATGTAAACTTGAATGTTATGATGTATGATATAAATCTCGTATGTTGTCTTTAATTATACCTTATTTTATCTTTTGGCTGTTTCAGATACGATGGTTTACAAGTACATCCGCAGGGGGGAAAGGCAATCATGGGATCCGAATAATATGCAAAAAGCAATCGAGTCGGTGAAGGGCGGCATGGCATTTTTAACTGCAGCAACCAATTACGGTGTTCCAAGGAATACTTTGAAGAGAAGAGTGCGGGACAAAAATAAACGTGCTACAGGCAATGAAAAGGTATTTGGAGGCTTTAAATCTGTTTTCACTGAGGAACAGGAACTCTGCAACCATCTACTCATGTTGGAGACAAGGTTTTTCGGAATGACAATTAAGGATCTGCGAAGTGCAGCATTTGAGCTTGTTGAGAAGAACAAACTTTCTCATACTTTTAATGCAGAAACTAGAATGGCTGGAAAGGGTTGGGTAACTGGTTTCATGAAACGCCATCCACACTTAACGTTAAGGTCACCTGAGGCAACTTCTCCAGCTAGAGCGAGAGGTTTTAACAGGGTTGCTGTAAAAACATTTTTTGATATCCATTTTGAAGAACGGTCCAAATTCAATTACCCTGCTCATCGAATTTTTAATGTGGACGAGACTGAACTCACGACTGTCCAGTCTAAAAGCTCAAACGTTTTATCTTTGAGAGGTAGACGGCAAGTCGGGTCTCTTACTTCGGCTGAGCGAGGTGTTTTATGTTCTGTGGTAATGTGTACATCAGCTGGTGGCTCATACATCCCCCCGTTCATTACCTTTCCCCGCCAAAGGATGAAAGTTGAATTACCGGATGGAGCTCCACCTGGGACTGCGTTCACTTGTCATCCTACCGGATGGATGCAGACAGAGCTTTTTGTAAAGTGGCTCGGTCATTTTTTGATGCATGCCAAACCCACAGAAGATGATAAGGTTTTGTTGATATTAGATGAGCATTCCACCCATACTAAAAACATTGAGTTCATTAACATGGCAAGGGCTAATCATACCACTGTGGTGTGCCAACCGCCCCACTGCAGTCATAAATTGCAGCCCCTGGATGTGTCTTTCATGGGACCCCTGAACACTTTTTACGTTCAAGCAATTGAGCGGTTTTTAAGGAACAACCCCGGGCGAACAGTGACACAATACCAAGTGAGTCGTCTTTTGGGAGAAGGCAGCTGTTCCACTCAATTCAGTGAATGGATTTAGAAAATGTGGCATTGAACCGCTCAATGAAAACATATTCTCAGAAGAAGAATTTGCTGCAGCAGATGTCACAGAAAAACCCATTACACATGCTGACATTACATCGACCGTAATTAATGCAGAGTCTTCACCTACCAACAGAGCTGCTGACCCACAACCATCATTTACCGTCACCCCTAATGATATTTCTCCTGTGCCAAAAGTATCAGACGAAAAACGCAAGAGAAATGAGCGGAAGAAAGGTTATGCAGTTTTATTATCAGGAAGCCCTTATAAAAATCATCTGTTAGCCGAAAAAGCTAGTAAAGAAGCAAAAGAAGAAGAAAAACGTAAGAAACGGAAAATAGCTGAAGAAAAAAAAATATGCCTAGCAAGAAAAATTGTAAAATTCAGAAGACAACACCTAGGAAATCCCGGATCAGCAAAGCTAAAACAAAATTATTTAAAAACTTAGACAATAAATCAGACGACGATGCAAAATGCTTGTATTGTTATGAAGCATTTTCGGCTTCAACGTCCAATGAGCGTTGGATAAAGTGTCCAGGATGTAATTTGTGGGCACATGAATTGTGTGCTGGTGTTTGCTGGTGTGAAGATGACGCTGGGTATTTATGTGAAAAATGCTAGAATTTGCTATAAATGTTTTAAATTTTTACAAATTTGTTTTTCAAAATAGATATTTAAAAAAACATTTATTATTTTATCTACTCAACGTAACTAAAATTACATTTTGTATCTAAATGAATTTAACTTTTATTTTAAATAAAAATTGTCTACATAAAAACCAGTTGTCTCAATATATTTACCACTGTTTTACTCTGTGGCCATTATGCCCGACCCCGTGAGGGCATAATGGCCACTTGCTTGCTTTTTCTAAAATTCATTTTTCAGGCCTTTCCCTTTTTCGAATTACTACGGCATTTTTTCAGGTGTACTACATTAGTTATTGTGTATGTTAATTAATTTTGAAGTACGCAGGTAGATTAGAAATTAGCTTTAAAATTCAAACAATAAGGCCGTTATGCCCGTCCTCCCCAACGTGTGTGTGATCATGTCGTGACTGAGCTACGCCGTTCTCAAAATTGTAAGCAGAGGTTATTTGGAAATGCCATCGCCCGCACGAGCTGTGATAGTTTAGTTTGAAGAGGATTTGCTCCGTGATCAGAGTTACAATACCGGTGATCTTCCGTTATATCTACAATCAAGCATTTTCAAATTAACTCGTAAACACATGAACATTTTGCACCTCAGTTGGATGTAGCTTTTTCTAGGATGCGCCAGAGGAACTTTTCAGATTGATTCTACCAACGATTCGATTATCAAATGGCATAGCCTTAGCTCTGTATTATCTAAGCATCTGTCCTATTTCGAAAATAAACCTCTATAAATCCTATGGTTTGTTTTGTCAATCAAATCTCATCCATGAAGCTACAGCGTGCCACAGAATGCACGCCAGAGTACACCTAGTAATTAATATCTTTCGAACAAATATAGAAAGAACAATAAGAGTGTTCTCCTGTACGTTTAGGTTTTTTCATACTAATGAGTATTTTCTTTGTTATAGTCAATTTGTAGTATTTAAAACTATTATATATATATATATATATATATATATATATATATATGTGTGTGTGTGTGTGTGTGTGTGTGTGTGTGTGTTTGTGTGTGTGTGTGTGTGTGTTTGTGTGTGTGTGTGTGTGTGTGTTTGTGTGTGTGTGTGTGTTTGTGTGTGTGTGTGTGTGTGTGTGTGTGTGTGTGTGTGTGTGTGTGTGTGTGTGTGTGTGTGTGAATAAATCAGTAATGATTGATTTAAAACTGCTATTTGTACGTAATCTAACAAGACACTGTAAATAGGACAGAGACAAGATGTTTAGGAGAAACCCTAGTTGAATGAATATCCAGCTCTTGTGCCAAAACGAATTAACCTGAAATGTAAAGCGGCAAACTGAAGGGATGTCTCTTGACACACAGTAGATACCAACAACAGACCTTAACAAAGTTTCAACTGTTACTTCTATGGAAACAAAATATTTAAAATGTAAAGCGATTGTTTTGGCATTACATAAAGTTAATAAGTGCAAAATAGCCATTTTATTTTATATACAAATCCTAATTAACTAACTACGTTGGTGAAATTAACACTCATCACAATTTTTATACTTGAGATTAAAGAATAATACATCTCAGACGAAAACATTATAGTATCTTATAAATACAAGACTTTTAGATTTCTACGAATATTAAAAAAAATTAATCGCAATCTTTTCCCAGTAACAAATTTTCTACAATATCATTTAACGTAAATAATATAAATATACCCACGTTCCTGAAGTTGTACTTGAGTTTTCCGTGTTCATATATTTTTAGTTACGACAGTTGGTGTTTAACATTACCTGTGAAATATTATTTTAGTCAGGAATAAACAATTAATCTCTGAGAGTCTTTGGGTTTATGGACAATTATAACGGTGTTGTTGCGCTGCCAAAACTATAAGCAACATGTGTTACAATATTTTAAAATCTCTGTGTTGTCATAAAGTCTTTAGTGAAACATATTACCTAATATAAAGCATGTGTTAATATATGAGTCAACTAACATGATATATAACTTTAACATGGTTAATTTAAACATGGTTTATTCATAATTTATAACATACATAATTACGTAAAATGCCATAATAACATGTATAAAATACTCCTATTTTTATAGACAACTGTAATCATATATTAGACGGATATCTATAATTAAGGACACACTATTTAAATTACATCACAATTTGTAAATACCGATCATTTTATAAATACCTGTAAATATAGATAAGTATAATATTGAGCCAACCATGAAGATAAACCAATATAATGTATTTATTGATATTACGACAAAAACCCTAAAACAGAATATTCATTAGGATTAAAAGTATGAGATGTTGTTTCTTGGTGTAAAAGCACAATTGTTCTCAGAGAAGTTTTAATTGTACAGTTTGAAAGAGACTGTAGTCGTTTGTTTGATTAAAACAGTTGTATAATATATTTGTACAGTTACGTTTCCTTTAACGAACTGATCAGGTGTTTGTTACCCTCGATTTTGAAAGTATATTAGATTTACAATTCATGGCGTTACAATTCTCCTATTATGCCATTAAGTAATAATGATGACTGTGGTTTAGTTATTTATATTTTAGTTAAAAACCGAAATGACCTTTTATTCCTAGAGCTGCTCTCTTGTAAACTTGTAACTTTACAAGCAAATCACGCAGAAGTCAGTGCTATAAATAAGGGGAAATGTAAAGCTGCACGGTTGAAGTCGGGAGCAACCCTGCTCTAAATCCCATCTCTAAACGTACGTCCACAAGCTGAACAATACAAAACATCATTTACGCTACGATTTCTGTTTCAGATAATTTTCAATGTTTAAATTTCTTTTATCCTTTTTTCTTTTTAGTGTGTTACATTAAGTGAGATTTATATCGACATATCAGTTTTTTACGATGGTAATTCTAATAAATTACTTCATCATGCATTCATGTAACAAACCCTTAATACCTAAGAGTAACAATTTTGAGAAAATAGCTTTATAAAATAATTTATACGGAGACAAACACGCGCTTTCAAGTTATTCTTTTTAAAATAATAGATTCAGGGTATAACAACTCTACAAGATAAATAATACAAGCGCTATACAACTATTCTTTGAGCTTAGTTTGTGATGTTATGTTAAAACAAATAAAAGACAAACACAAGACTCACAAATTAATCATTTATTGACTCAAAATATTTTCAATCACAAAGTCATCATCATCAGAGAGTGTTGCTACTATAACTCACACCTAGAGTATGTAGAGTTTTAAGTTAGAGTTTGTAGTAGAAGACATAGATAGTAGTAAAAGATCGATAAAAATGGTACAAAAATTAGTTCAAACTAACACTGAGTAGACATGGAAACTCAAAATAAACATAAAACTCTACCACCTTGAGATGCTAGCCCCCATAATGTCCGATTGTTTATAAGGTAGTCAGATGTTTTAATAAGGATTTGTGTTTGTAAAATAGCACACCAGTTAAAAAAGCAGGATACAATGTAGCTTACAGAACAACAAATAAAAGAAAAGCGGCTATCAAACACAGCATTAATAACAATAGCAACACATACAATAACCAAGGAGTATACAAACTACAACGCAACAACTGCAATAAGTTCTATATTGGACAATAAGGCAGATCTTTGGCCGAAAGATATAAAGAACACAAAAGGGCACTGCACACTACTATTGAATCCACCTTCGCAAATCACCTCATGGACACTAAACACTCATGCAATAGTATGGAAAATAACATGACCATCCTCCACACATCCAAAAAAGGCCATAAATTAAACACACTAGAACAGTATTAAATATTTAGACATAGCAACACACATTAAAATAACATCTTTAGTGAACAAATACGACACATATCACACTTTCTCTTCGATCACATTACTTCTAACTTTCAAAAATTGGTACCAAAGAAGCATAACTGCAGCAATCAGAGGGGCAAAAATACGAGAATGAAGAAGTTGTAAGGACGAAAACCTTTCCTCCAAGTTTAAGTTAACAATTTAACAACCTTTAATTAACAAAAAGTCTTATCGCAAGTAATATAAAAGTATAAAAAACAAAATGTCTGTTTGAGGTAAAAATATATCAAATACAAGGAGAAACTTGACTTCTAAATACAAAATTGTTTAAAAAAATCGATAGAAGGTTTATAAAACAAAATTTAAACCAAAATTGAGTAGACATGGAAGCACACAAAACAAAAAAGCTCTACCATCCTAAGAAGCTAAGCCCATAATGGACGAGTGTTTAAAGGAAGTAAGATTAAATATCTTACGCAGGAAGGTAGCCAAGACAGTAGTATTTCCAAGGCAATATAGTGCTACCGATAGATGATGAAATGCATTGAAACTTAAATTGTCCACTAAAGCTGACAAGGAATGTAACAAGAAACGTATAGCACACGAAGGAAACGTAAGAAGAGAAGATTCTCTAAATCTAAGCTCTGAACGTTTTATAGCTGCTATAAGTTAAGAGTCTATTCTTTCATTTGTTAATTTGTTTTAAAGTAGGCTTTAACCATTATGAGAAATATTCAGTTTTAGTGTTTTTTTTCAGACATGTGTTTAAAATACAGACTGTATAAGGAAGAGCATAGTTTTTTAAATCCATTACCGACGGGTCTATAAACGATTTAACTATGGAGTTTAAACATAATTTTAGAGTCAACTGTTGAGGAGGTACTTTTTTCATTAAAACTTCGAGCATTTGTAAGGTTGAACTATATTTTCTTTCAATTATTTTTTTTTAACGCATGAATATGTTTGTTGAACTAATCATGAAGTTAATTTGTGATTAAAACAATGTGCCTACTATACTATAAAAGCAAATGTACATCTTTTACGCGATGTTACGTGACATAAATCATTGTTTGTTTTATCTAGAAAACCTATGACCTTCTTGCCAGTAAAGTCATTTCTACCAGAGGGAGACAAAATAAACAGAGTAAAAGGAAATTTATTGCAACTACATTATTCCACGAAGACAATGCCAGTCGTCCTGTTATGAATGAATAATGTAATATAAAGATCAGAGATGGTTACAATCCCTTAGCGTAAATATATATCTAATCAGCTGTTCCATACATTTCTTTACCCTCTCACAGTGATGTAATTTTATTTTCTGCCTGTACATATATTGTTTGAAGAGTAAATGTTTTTATTGATAAGAATTTAAAATTCTGTTTAATAGTCAGAAATTAATGAAAAGATATAAGATTTTGACATCGATATAATATCACTTGAGTTTACATTTGAAACATTTAGGTTAAAACGTTTAGGGAATTTTAGGGGCAAGAGCGAAATTGTAATACTATCACTGTGATAGTGATTAAAATGTGCTGTTATATAGGCTACGAAAAGTGTTGCCAACTGCGGCTAGGTATTAAAATAATTTACTTAAAACAGAAATGCCTTTTAAAAAAGTATCAAGTACGTACACACCACACTCACAATATATAGACATAAAAGAAACGCTTCTTAATATTTGTATACAGTTTATGGATTTTATTGTAATATGTAAATATCTATGTTTTGGATTTTTTTTTATCAATTTATTTAAAATTGAATCAGCGTAACGTTATTTAAGACACATCTAAATTAACAAAATTAAAAATATTATACGGTCTCTTACAAGGTAAAAATAAAGCTAAAATTCGTCTTTTGATTCAACGGCTGTTTATATTCCATTGACTGTCTCTACTCCTATTTATTCTAAGCCACGTGTGTTTTTAATATTTTTAAAATAATACTATTTTCCAAATAATAAAAAAGTAGCATTTCTGAATTCTGTGTTACTACATTTTAAAATTATAAGAATAAAAGTGGCGAATAAATTCTTGTTTCCCAGAGAAATAAGGGTAATTGTTATTTTTACAGTTAAATAAGAAGTTACGTTTCACGGATTAATCTTCAAAGGGTTGGAAAAGTCGAAAATTGTTTGATATTCAGAGAAAATACTTTTATTTCAAAACAGTAAAGGAAACTTTTCCAATAATATTTGTAAACATTTCTTTACAATTAACTGTGAAAGTTTGGCTCAGTCATGGTTTTAAATAACTGATATTGATTCTTGTAAACCATTATATAAATAATAGTATTAATTAAACAATAAAAAAACAAAAATTCGCACAAAATGCTCTAATGAGAGAAGGGTACTAGCTGTTTATTCTGAAAGTAGTATGGAATGTAGTCTCCAGTTGGAGGGCCTCAGAGTCTCGTACTCGTTCTAGGACATATTGGGCCTCCAGTGCGCGTCTCTGATAAAACATATTTGTTTGCATTACATTTGTAGGACAATGTTTATCTAAACAATGTTAAGACATTAGTGAAATAATGAAAAATGGTAAGAATCCAACTCAGTTTCTTAGAGCAAATAATATAGTATAATCATAAACTCTTGTGTTTTAGAAAAGGGTGTATATATATATATATTTGTTTATATACACAATTAGATCGTCTAATAGAACGTTCCATAAAAAAAAACAAAAGTTCACATCAGTTTTCAATATGAAGGCCAACGGAAGACCAAAATATTGTCCATTTTATACAGTCCCTGTGTCAACTTTATATTCAAAAGCCATTTTATAACATTCAACAAGTACTGATCATCATGAAGGTTAAATATACATAAAAAATATAACTTAAGGAGATAATTTGAGTCCGAAATGGCTGAAAAGTTAAACTTAACAATCAATGAATTACGAGAAAGAATGTTTTGGTGCAGTGACGTGTATAAATAGTGGTTTTATATCAGGAATAAATAATAATAAACAAAATAAAATGATTAAGGTTTAAAACAATGTGTATAGTTTCAATATGGAGCTGTTATTGTTACAAAGTATGAAAATAAATGCTAATTGTACAAAATTAGACTAATTGTTGTGACCAACAAAATAAAATGGTTGAAAAATAGATAATATAATGTATAAAGTTTCAAAATTGAGCTCTTATTGTTACGAAGAATAAATGCTTGTGGACAATATTAATTAAATTATTGTAACAAACAAAATAGAATGATTAGCGGTAAAATAATATATAAGGTTTCAACATGGTACTGTTATTGTATAGAAGATTGAAAATATAAGCTTTTAGTCTAAATCGGATCAACTATTCTGTCCATAATGTAAATGTGATAATGTAAATAGAAAATATTAGGTGGTATGTATTTGATAATTGACTATTACAAATAGAGAAAAAGAAGGAACAAAGAACATTTTAATCTTTGTAATCTTTAAATGTAATGTTATAAATGTATAATCATAAGGCCTGAAAGTACAGTGTAGATGTAATATCAGATAAAGAAATGTCAATAATATATCTAACTACTTTCGTTGTAAAAAATAATTTCTAATAGACGATGGTGAAAACCGTGGCAAGAGAAAAAACCTCTCCTTTAACCAGATCTAAAGAGATGTAATGATCACTGTTCAAATTGAGTAATGTAGAAATATTGTTAAAAATACCAAGTTAGTCTTTAGTCCCGAATGTAGAATATATTGATGGTATCATTATATTCTAAACAATAATACAATAAAATCTACTAATTTTGGGAATCCCATTCTTGTTTTCTAAGCTCATGCTCAACTTTATAATTAAATTACATTAAATCTTGTATTACTTTATTCAGTAGTTTTTAGAACAAATAATTTCATTTTAATACAGATAAAAATAAATCAAAAATCCCAAATTAACAATTTTGAGATATATTTTTATTGTAACGTTTAAAATAATAAGAAAACTCATTATTGAAGGGTTTTATATAGTTTGCCACGTTCTTTATAGTTTCAGCTAAAAAATTTAGAGTTTTTTTAATCTTCAAGTTCAATTTTAACTAATTAATCAAAGCAAAGAGAAATGAAGTGAAATAATGCATCATTCCTAATTTAAGGTTTATAACTTGTTTGTGTCTTGAACAAGAAATAATGTTGCACAATCAGTATTCATAAATTACTGGCACGAATAAGCTCAAGTTTTAATTGCTTCCAATTCATAAAATGGATCTCTTTGTTCTTCTTGTCTTACAGAATCCTAATTGAACTCTTCTCTCGATTCGGCAACATTTCGCATTCAAGTTACAATTTGTTACAGCTGTTTTAGGGCAAATTAATTTGTAAGTAGAGATACTTAGTTTTATCATTTGTTCTTTGTAATTATTGGGGGTAATAAACAACAAATTATGTAAAGAACTTTTTGGTATTGTCAAACGTTTGGCTGTTTATGTTATCTTCGATGTTTTCGACTTTACTGACGTCGCTCAAAGCAGGGGAGATTGGTGTCACAACCCGGGGCACCAGAATGTAAGAGTCTTTTGACCTTGCTGTATTGGCTAGGCTGGCCACCGCGCCGCCACTGGGATGAGACAAACTCCGACCAGGGATAGCGGTTCTCCCGTTCTTCCAGAGCTACTCCTACGAAAAGAACCTTCCAAACGGCCAGGTCTCCTTACTCTAACATACCCCGTCTGATTAGCACGGTCCAGGTAGTTCAATCGGGTCTTTATCCACTCCCGGGTGGCCAAAAACCCGGACTGAGGACTTGGTCCTAAGGGTTAACACCCTCCCAAATAGATCTTGGAAGCATCGAAATACTACAATAGAAAACTACGTCAAGTAGAACGCAACGGTAACAAATTTGTTTTGACAAAGAAAAAATTGATTCTTGTATTTATAATCATATAAACATAACGTCCGAAAGTTCACAAGTAATAAGACACGAATAGACTACTATTATCAGAACCAAAGTTACAAACATATATTGGTGAAGTTGTTAAATTTTTGTTGCAATCTGTGATTTTATTTGCGGATATTTTTAAGATATATTGGCAAATATTATTCAGTCCTCAAGATCAAAAGTATCGGGTTATTTTTGGCGGGAAGCCCCAAACTAATTTGAAATTAATCACTTAGATTGTTTCAGCAGCCATTTATTTAACTTTTGCGGACATTAAGACAACTTGACAAAGACGAAGGACACCAGTTTATTCACGCAGAAAAGGTAGAAGACTACAAATATAGATATTAAGTGGTAATTTCAATCGAATCAATGGAATTCCAGAAGAGAAACAGTGTGGATTACAATGTGGTTCCAGTAAACCGCAAATGACAGTTCCCTAAATTTAGTTTTTTTGATGAGTCTTTCATTCTATGAAAATAATTTAATCGAGATATTTTACAAGAATCGAAAATTCTTTGGATCAGCTAATGACTCATTTTCCATTGCCAATAAAATACAAACTTAAAATCATATTCGATTTACTATAATAAATAGGTATCATAACTTAAATATTATAAAAACAAGAAGTAAAAACATTGTTAAAGATTTCTTTTTATTGATATTTAAAAACAAATTCTAGTGCTAAATGGCAATGAAAACAACACTTTACAAAAGGATATACAGAAAAGTTTGACTTTCAAACATTTTTATTATATTGTAACAATTTACTTAATGACTTATGGCCTCAAACTAAACAACCCATGCAGTTGGAAGATGGGCGAAAACGCTCAAACTTATATTTGGGAATATTCATGAAAACTAAAAATGTGAGAGCTTGCACTGAAATAAGAAAGTGTTAGTAGAGATCACAACGAATAGAAAACATTTGGAGCGGTAAATTGTTTCCAGTTTCACAATCTCATCGTTGCATAATTGCTAGGAAGGTAAACTTGAATAATTTATACATTTCTTTTCATTAAAATCTTATATTAAACAGATGTTAAAAAAATTAAAAACTGACGGATATTCAAAACACAGACCCTTTTACAAAATAAAAAATCTTTGCACACATACTTACACGTTAAATATGAGGCTGTTATTTAAGGAATTGCCTATTGAAGTAGTGTTTAAGCCCTGTACGTAAGTGAAGGGTACAAAATCTGGTGTATATATGTGCCAGGGATGTATTCATAACGGATGCCCTCCGTATCCGCTTAGTTCCTAAATCTACCTTCTCATATTTGGCAACTATTCAAGACTTCTGGTAAGAAAAACCCTTTCAGCTATTTTGTATTAGGTACTCAGAAAATTGCAAATAAAATTAGACCACTGTTTAATTCATATGGGTATTAGATTTGTTGACTCAATTTTATAATATAAATAAAATCATCCTATAGATATTTATTTTAAATACTTATTCGGCCCCCATAATATTTTTATAACAAGTGTTAGATGCAAACAATTTTTAATCAACTTCTTATTTTAAAATATTTTAAAATGACTTTACGATAAACATATAATCTTAATGACGTTGTTTTAAAAATTTTTTTGTTTTTAAATTACTCGTTTTAATGTGTAGAACACGAATATCAACTTTTTCCGAGAAAAATACGGAAAGTTACTTTTTTCACATTTTAAATGTTACGTTGTAAAGGCATGTAGCGATAACGTGAACCGGACGCGCAGCATCTACATCGCACTGCACTACGTCTAGATTTGTAATTTTATACAACATTACTATATACCTATTTAAATATACCCACGAAGTATCCACTCAGGATAGATTTGGTAATAATTGTATTCAATATTGCCATCTGCCTTTATTAAAATATACCTACGAAGTATTCAGTCAGGATAAATTTGGTTGTAATTTGGTAAATATTTAGACTTATTGCCGATGCAGAAAACTACAACCAAATCTATCCTGACTTGATACTTCGTAGGTATATTTTAATGTAGGTATATAGTAATGTTGTATAAATCTACAACCAAATCTATCCTGACTTAATACTTCGTAGGTATATTTCAATATAGGCAGATAGTAAAGTTTATTAAAATTATAACCAAATCTATCTTGACTGGATACTTCGTAGGTATATTTTAATGTAGGTATATAGTAATATTGTATAAAATTATAACCAAAAGTTAAATATTTAAATTTTAAGTTTAGTATTAAAATAAACTGACTCTGACTATACATGCTACAGACTAACATTAAAAATGTGCAGAAAAATTATCTTTTTGTATTATCCGCGGAAAAAAGTTAATTTTAGCGTTCTACACATTGAAATGAGTTAAAAAAATAATAATAAATTTTTTAACAATATTAATAAGACTCGTTTACGCTATACATGTCATTACAGCCTAACAATTAAAATGTGAAAAAAGTAACTTTCGATATTTTCCGCGGAAAAAGTGGTTATTCGTATTCTACACATTAAAACGAGTAATTTAAAAACAAAAAATTTTTTTTAACGAACGACAGTAGGAATATATTTATACATTACTAAGAGTCCGACAATAAAAACAGTCAATCTTGGGTTAACTTTGTAAAATTCTTGGGAACGCAATTGAAATATTTTTCACTGCAAGAACGAAGGATTACCTGAAAGAATTTGAAATTGTTTAGTTTCTGGAATGTAAATACTTAAAACACAACAGAAACTTTAACATACTTTGAATAGATCTTTTTGCATTTATTTAACAAGCAGATATTAAAAACAAATTGTTTCGCTTCAAAGATAGTCCATTTTTAATATCAGAAAGAATGTGTATTTGAATATCATTACTAAAAAAGGCCAATGAACCGTTTGAATTGTTACACGACCCTAGTTTTTTATGAATTAGAAACTCAATCATATACAAATATTTTTGTTAATATAAATATATTTTCTTAAAAAATAAATAATAAAACTTCCGTAGAATACAAAATATGTTTATTTATATAAATATATTAGTATCAAAAAAATATAGGTTAAAAACTCTTAGCAGTATTCTTTAAACGCACTTCTATGTTCTATAACCAGTATATAACTTAGTTCCTACAACTTGTTGTACGTAAAGTATTACCTGTTACGGCAATATTATGATACCTCAAATGTGGTGTAATTTAAAATTATTTTATTTTGTTTAAATTGGTTTCCGTACAACTTTCCAGTTCGATCGTGGAAACAATCTTCTTATTTGGAACACTAGTATAAATTGCCTTAATAAAGGATCAAAACTAATAAAAGGGTCTTTGTGTAAACTACTTCTCACGCAGTAGTAAAAAAAAAAACAACTTGTGCAGCGTTAACTGCAAAACCACCCAAGAGCTTACTGCACAACTACCCAACAGCTTACTGCTTCTTTAAAAGAAATCAGAATCATTTAGCTCATTAGTGGGTTAAATATTAGTGATGATGAAAACAAATTATTTCGGGAGAAGAAAAAAATAGATATAGAGGTAGCTATAATGTTGTACTAGAAAAGTATATAGCTTGTATTTACTATAAAAGTTATTTGTGTATATAACAAAAAATATCAAATGGGTGATTATACAGTGTATAGTTCATAGTTTTGAATCTATTGAAAAACATTTGAGTAGTTTTAAAATAGGTTGTGCTTTAGTAGTTTAGTAGATAAAGGAAGAGTGGCCTAGTGGGTAAATGTTACTAACACTAGAGGATAGTGCGGAACACGTAACCGTGGACTTGGCATTGAGTAGTCGCAGTAGGCAAAACGGGAAGTGGAGGGTAAATACCTGGGATAAAAACTTAGTGGATAAATAAAGTGGAGTGGATAAATACATTCTTACAAACATGATAAGGACTGTCAAAACACTGATTTGAATGATATAGTCAAGTTGACTCTCATAATTCGAGGATAAATTAGCTTCAGTATGAAGTACCAAACAATCTTGAAATATGTGTAGACATATCGGATGCATAAGCTCTTGATGCAAACATTCTAAATATATGTAACATGATTTAAAAGTAGTAGTAAGACCAAGTACACGGTTACGTGGTTCGCACTAGACTGGATTCAGTCTGCACTAGTGTCAAAGAATTTCTGAGTACCAACACGATTTTTTCTGCCACAAAACGATTCATTCTATGTAAATAAACGCTACTTGGCGAGTAAAGCGTAGTTTTGGCTGACTATTACTGTCCTCGAATACCGAGGGCTCGATTAAGAATTCATCTTTAACATATCTGTTCCAATCCATTCTGAATGGAGTCATTATTTATTAGAAATAAAAACAACTATTAGTTTAAAATTTACTCTTTACTGTGATTGGTTTATATTATGTGTGACTTAATTCAGATAATAGAACTTATTATTTTTTTTTTGGTTTTCTGATGTAATTTTAACATAATTTATTATATATTTAAAAATTAGAAGTTGTGTTTAAAATCATGCATACTTTTGCTATTTTTTTCCAGGTGAAAGCTCAAGGTCGGTCATCATCGTCAACTTAGTTATATTAGTGATTATATTAGTAGGATAGTTCTATTAAACATATAAATCAAGTACTGCACGCACCGTGTACGTGACGCTACTCACGCGATGTATTTTCTATCCTTAGTAACAGGGAGTGCTTATTTAATCTCTCCTAGTTCCATCTACTCTCTCTACAAGGAGTTGTGACTGATAAGCAATGAATAATAACAATAATACCGACAAGAAATATAATGAAATAATTATTATTTAACAAAGCTATATAAGTTTAGCGTTATGTTCATTTAAAACATTACTTCAAATATAATCAGGAAATAACAAACAGTTACTAAACTGTAGTTTAACACGTTATGGAATATGCCTAGTTCAACGAAATGTACTTAATATTTTTTTAACTTTGAATCTAGATTGTTATTACTGTATTGTGAACTTTCTATTTGCATTTTACATTTGTTTGAAAAAAGTGTCTCATATCATGTGTGTCACTATTGATATTGTAACAACTATCAAAGAGTCCGGAACATTATTAACAGATAGAAGAGAAGCAATTTGGGGCCAAATGGAAAACTACTCCTAAAAAATGAAATTTTGATAAGAAATAGTAAAATTAATCCGTGGGACAAATTCAGGCTCTAAAAGAAATTTACTAGAATGTGATTGTATTTCTTACTTCAGCCAACGCCCGCCCTTGGCCTCTCAGCCATCCGACGCCATGCCTCCCAGTACAATGTAGCGAGTCATTCCCTGGACTCCTCGTGAAAGATATCTTTCAGGCCGTCACAAGTGGTAAGATGCTTTCGCTGGAATACAAAGTAGTTTGCCTCCACGCGGTGTACCCTGGGTAATGCTAAATGAACTACACCTCTTCGTCTATAACCGTGCCACAACCTGAAAGAATGTGATTGTGATGTAAGTATTTGAACTGTATGCTATAGGCTGCTCGCAGATTATCAAAATGCGAACCTGCAATAAAAAATGTTCAACTACTAAAATAACAAGAGACCGATGACGTGGGGTGAATCATGGACGGGTATCAACTGAAAGAAGAAAAATTGTCATGGGTCTTAAATAAAGCGAATGTTGGGTAACTCTAAAACTTGTATAGAGTTATAAAGCTCATTTTGCAAATCAAGGTGACGACGATCCTTTCAGACTTGAACCTGCCGAACAAAACTGTAATCTCAAAAACAAATGTTTTGTTTATTTAACATGACAAATGATACTGGCGACGTAGTTCCTAGTTAAGGTAAAATCAATGAAGTATACAAAGATATTATAATGCTGACTTGTCCCACTCAACATAAAGAATAGATCTAATTCATGTACTCGATTGTGAATTATTGCTTCCACGATCTTCTTTAATATCACAAACAATGGAATTATCCTTTATATTGTTAACATTCTTTTAATAACCTTTTTAAAAGACGGCTTATAGCCTTAAACTACGGCTACAACAAAAAACATTTTATTGTGAAATGTTCGGCACGTTGTAAGCATTATTTGAAAGGAAACTATGTTCATTGTAAGGTTTTGAAAATTTCAAGCAAATATTTAATATAATTAATAAATGTTAGACAGATAAAATATAAAATATGTAGTAGAAAACACAAATAAGAATGATCAAATATATAGAATAAACTTCAAACAATAACAAATAAATTTTGTACAAGTTTAAAGTTTTCATCAATATTAGCGTAATGGACGCCAGACTACATTCCGTTCAATTTGCGAAGTTAGAAGTAGACTTCCAACTTTATGTCGTTTGTAGTTTGTCAAGGAACGTAACCCCGTTACTCCCCAGACAACAAGAATACTGTTTCTTACTTAGACGGAGATGGTTTTACGTTACAAGGAATGGGTACTTCTCACTTTACAACCAACTATATACAATATATATAAAATATATTTTACATTGTTCATAGAGTAGTTTAGTTATCTTTATTCATTTTGTATTAATAATAACGTGTACTTTGTATTGTTTGTATTTGTATTGTATTTATTAAATATGTATTAAATACATTAATAATAATATTTCTACACGTTCTACTTAAGTACAGGTGTTCTTTGTACGTGTTGAAAGTGTTTTAAAACAATTTAAATAAAATATGTAGGCCTATTTTGGCCGGTTTATAAATTATTTAGGCCTACTGCAACTTAAACAGGATTTTTCAAGTACGAAAGAATATTTTATTTTATGTTATAATTTTAATTTTATAAATTATTTGTAACAGAAATAAAGTGTATATTATAAAAGTTAAATATGTTTGGAAATAAATGTGATTGAATTTATTAGGCGCGTCACTCGTGAGAATAAATTTAAATTTTTTCCTATTCATTAAAAGTAGTAGTTCATCAAGAACAGCACTTATCTTTAGTCTGGGTCATTTACCGAGTTCAATATGTATATTTATATATATATATATATATATATATATATATATATATATATATATATATATATAAATATAAAATACATTTTCTTGTTTAATAATTTAAAACAACACAGGTTATTCAAATACAAGAATATTTATTATTTTATATCCAAAGCTTTTCGTTGGCAAACAGTACCAACATCATCAGGAATGAAAATTACAATAATGTCATTATTGTAATTTTCATTCCTGATGATGTTGGTACTGTTTGCCAACGAAAAGCTTTGGATATAAAATAATAAATATTCTTGTATTTGAATAACCTGTGTTGTTTTAATATATATATATATTAAATATGGTGATATGTTTTCTTGTAATATAGTTAATAAATTTAAAATATTTCAAAAACAAGAATACTTTTAATGAATATATTTATTCAAAGCTTTTCGCCGATAAAATAGTATCAGCATCTTCAGGAAAATAATTATCTAATAATCCTTATTATCATTATTAGATAATCATTTTCCTTAAGATGCTGGAACTATTATATCGGCGAAAATCTTTGAATAAATATATTCATTGAAAGTATTCTTGTTTTTGAAATATTTTAAATTTATTAATTATATATAAATATATATATATATATATATATATATATATATATATAACAAGAAAAATGCAGTACAGTTATAAAATAAATTCTTTGAAATAGTTTTACAGAGTGCGTGTAAAGGAAACAAATCAGGGGTTAAGCGAAGCAAGATATCCAAACAGACAACATAAGACGCTACGCGCTGAGGATAAAGTAGAAGAGACAAATTATTATGGTGGGCTAAGAGTGAAGCGGACATCTGCCGAATAGTACCATCTGGAACCCATTTAGGTGGTAACTATTTCGGTCAAAGAGACAAAAACTTAAAAAAATGTCATCATAGTTTTAGAAATTTGGTCGTTTAGAAAAAAATATGACGTTTAGAGTTATTTTTATACGCCATGAACTAAAAGGTAGGCCAAACATATGTAGCTCGGCTCATAACTATGGATTTGGACTGTATACAAATATTATATTGTGATAAAATTGATCTTACATATGAATTAGGTTTTTGAATGGTTAAATTGTCAAATAAAACAGAAATTCAAATGAGATTTTCTGGTATATTGTAAACTTGAGGGAAAATGTTTGTATTTTAAAGAGGTTTCTTGGAAATGAGTTTTAAGCCGTTGTTGACATAGACAGTCAAAAGGTTTACTGTTGTGAATTGTTTTTGGTAATGGAATTTAACTTATTTGGTAATTAATATCAAAGAATACAAAATGTGTATTTTGATTATTGACTTATACTAGTTAATTTAAAATGCAATCAAATGAATAACATATCTCACTCACTGAAAAACGTCAAATAATTCATCTTCACTAAGTAAAGTACACAAAGTCATGCCTAATATTAACAATTGTGAAATTATGTTGAAATAGTTAAAACTATAAATAGTTGGAGATTGAATACAATCCTAAATAAATCTATAGGACTTAGATAAAAGTGGTCACAGGGTATAAAAGTGTTATGTTTTGTTTTCAAACACATATAAAACTAACTTTTAGTGAAATAGAATTTCGTTTATTTTAATATAAAATAGAGATTGAAAATACGTAGGTTTTGAAATAAACTTCTAAATGAGAAACATAAATTGGAGATTGTCCGATGCTTTAAATAATTTTAATAATATTTTCCTTTTTCATATTTTAACAATCTATTTTGTTTAAATAAAGAGGAAATGTTTTCGAAGCCGTACGTAATTCAGAAACTTATTTTAAATTTTATTTTAAAATCAAAGTTTTTTAGTTATTTTAAATAAAGTCATTGTTATTGAAAAATAAAAGCAACGGTTGATCAAAATAAATTTAAACTTGTAATAAAAAGTAGTCTATGTACAATTTTCTCAGTAATCAAATTTTTGTTTACAAGATATTAAATAAAAGGTAGTAAATAAGGTTAAAATTGTTGTTTGATTCGTTTAATAATAAGTATATATAAAGTTATGTTATTATATGTTGATTAAAGATAATGTTTGTATTTGTTATTATTAAATATTTGGGTGTTTATATAATTTATGGAGTTAAATAGACCCCTGAGTGGTTTAACAGTCGAGTGAGAGGGAAAGTTTAAGAAGTGAATACCTTCATTTACAAATACCTTTGTTATATTATATAAAAAATATAAGACTTCGAAAATAAATAAATCCCTTTACTGATAATTTAGGAAAACAATTTTGCGTCACAATTTAATAAACAATTTGATTGAAACATTGTAATAAATCTTGCAATTTAACTGGTATTTTGTCATAATATAACATTCTTAAAAATTATCCTAAACTTAGATTGTTTAGCTGAAATGCCTTCTAAGAATTCGTTGCCATGATTTGGTAATCCAGATTGTTAATCCTCAGCAAGTTAGTTTACTATGTCCAATGACTGATTCTCTGGGCACTAGGCAAGCAGTCGTGCAGGCTCTGGCTTTGTTCAGGTATGCTTCTGTCGATTTCTACTTCCTTTGGCTACTTTATAGGTAAGTCTGGATCCAAAAAGTCAGCCAAGAAGATGCTCCTTACTGGTACATTAGACCTGCCTGTGTGTGTGTGTGTGTTCGATCTATTTCTGTTAAATACGCCTATGTATTGCAAATTAAGGAGACTCGGACTGACAGCTGTGTCGGCAGTTTTGTGTTTATGGCTTTTAGCAAGCGTCACTGCTTTTATTGCTCTCTCAAGACATTAACGTCACAATGAAGATTTTAGATTTACTCCCTTGGTAATGAAATTTTTCTGTTAATAAAAAACTTAACCTAAAACGCGAAGTAATATATCATTCCTTACTTACTAAATACTTTTTGGAAAAACGTAACATCGAATACAAGAAAGCAAAGAAAAAGTTAGATTGACAAATATACTCAAGAAAACAACACATTTAGCTTATTATATTGCACACTAAAGTGGAAGAGGTTTAAAAACGAAAGTTTTTCAACATAAATTTGAAATTGTATTAATATTAATTTGTGCTTAAATAACTAACAAAGATATAGTTTTATAATGTAATTTTAAATACAAATTATTTCATAGATTATGCGGTCCAAAACAGAAGAAATAACCAATTCTAATATTTTTAATAAATTTTAAAGTAGTAAAATATTAAAAATCCAATGATGATGGGTGTTAAAGTAAGGTTTGGGGATGAATATTCCAGTGATGTCCTTAAAGTACTATTATGTTACCTCACCAATGTATAATCACTTTTGGGAGAATTCACATAAACACATGTTGCAACGTGTAATTGTAAGTATTACTATTAATTCCTTTTACTAACTTGTATTTGTAGTGTTATTTTTCATGAAATTTTCCTTACATTAGAGTCCTCAGATGTTACAAACGTCGTCACGTAGGACACATTAGCAGAAGAAATATTACACTAAAATTCCCTAGGGCTAAGAGATGCTGTGTTGATACATGTATAAATAACTTTGCAATAATAAAATTTATGAATTATTCTAAAGTATCAGCCTGTTCTAGTGAACAAATTATGTTTTTACATTTGTATTAGTATTCCTTTGTGTTCTAGAATAAAATCTTATTTTCCTACAAATTAATTTGTGCTGAAGAATTTTTTTTGTATTTGTGTATGTTTTAGTCTGAATTGAAACGGTTTTACCATAAAGAGATATATTATTTGATTTATTTGATTTATTTATTATTACTAATAGATTTATGATAAATTAGATAGTTTTGCTCTAAATGTTGGCAGAGAATGTTTTAAACGATCATTATATTTTCACTGAAACTATTTTCAGTATTAATCTCTCCTAGCAACTATTTTACAATAATTTATATTATATAGATAGTTACAAATAAACTTAATAAGAAATATATACAACTCACAATTATTAAACTTTCATTTCAAAAGTGTTTCAATGACATTATGTCATCATCAGTAGTGCTATCACAAACATAAAACCTTAGTTGAAGAAATGGAACATAACATATAATATTTTAAAAAATATTGTATGTTACCTACTTAAGTAGTTGTTTACCTATAATTATAACTCATTACCTAATTAATTAAGATTAGATTATATTTCTTGTGTTTATAACCTTAGCTCACCAGCCAGCACGAATATTGTTTATAAACTTGATAACATATAATTTCTATGTAGTAAATATAAATTTCATTTAAATCCGTTCTTACTTAACTTTATAGATTTTTTAGGGTTATCAGAGAGAGCAAAAGAGAAGATAGGAAGGAAAGAGAGAAAGACCGCGCTTTTAAAAATGTTTAACACATATTTGTTATGAAGCTAAAAATGTTCTTCAATGTTATGTTCCAATGCGCTACGATTTCTCTCATATTCAAGAAATTACCTTATATGTAACTGCTGAAACTTTGGAGCATTTTTAAACCAAGGACTGGACTTAAAATAATAAGATATAAAGATAAATTAATTTAAGAAGTTTTTTTAAACAATTCTCTTACTTAAAAAGCTTGATGTTACACCGTTACGGCTTTGTAATGTGATACACATGGATGGTTGGAGCTCCACTTCAACATATAATAACTGTGTAACTGCTGAGTGTAATTCCTGATATACCAATTCACAATTTCTTTGACTAGACGATGAGTTGAAAGAGCAATTCTCATAGTTCTATCAATCATACTATTAAATGTAGCCATTTTATAGGCGTGATTAGTGTTACCATAATTTTAAATGTAGGTTTAAAACCATTAGTAGGTTTTCTCTATAAGTCATACTCAATTATAGAGTTGTTACTAATGCAAAATATATCTAAAACGAATAAACTATCACTGGCTTCCGATTCTTAAGTAAATTTAATGGATTTTTCACTGTTATTATTACTTAAGAAATTATCAAAGTTGGATTTACTTCAAATCACAGCAAATATGTTATCGACCTACCATATCGAGCCTAGGAAAATACGGCAAACGTTTTTCTAATTTCATTTCAGTTTCACTTATGAAACGTTCAGCAATAATCAGTGGCAAACAATTTCCCATTGCTGTACCACCTATTTGTTTATACAACTAGTTATTAAATAGAAAATAATTTTACAACCTCATCAAGTTTAGAAAATTTATTCGCTTTCTGTCGTTATACGACTAGGCCTAAACATCCTTTAACAACTTATTTTAACATCAAAACGAACTCAAAGTTTCACTTTTTCCAAAGCCCACCTTAATCTATGTACCAATTCTAAATTATTTTCGAAGGAGAACTGTTCATATCCTAATATTAGTTTGTTAATTTGTATAGCAAATTTATCTTAAACCAAATAATATAAGTTTATTGCCGAAACATAGGCCTCATGTACAAAGTATATGAATTGTTGGCAGGAATTACATTCTAGGGGATACTGAATACCAAACAGTAAACCGAGTACAATCGTCTTTAGAAATACCTAATGTGTAACTTTTTAAACTGTATCTGATAAAATAAATAAATTTATTCAATGAACATTATTGTAGGTTTTCATAAGACCAATACTTTATTATTTAATATAAACTTTGTTATATTATTTTATCTAGTATTACTACTGTATTGTAATTAACAATTTAAGGTAATTAAAAGTAATATTTTTCTTTTAAACTTTCTGTTATTTAGAATTTGTAATATTTGAGCGAAGTTATACATCTTCGCCTAAATTTCCATGAATTTCCAGTTTACTCACTTTCTAATATAATTTTTCTCTTAGTGTTTTTCCCTTAATTACTATAAACCTTGTTACAAACATCATCCCATTCTATGATTCTAAATGTTTGGGTAATTCTAAATGGGTTTGTATAGTCTCAATTCAATTTCAAAAAGTTTTCTATACATATATTTATTTCTGGAAATAACCGTTATTTCTTAACCAATTTTAAAACTCTCAAAGTACGAGAGTTTTAATTTTAATGACCGTAATAAAGATAAAGGGTAAAACTTTAGGTATTTAGATTTTTAAAGATAATAATAGCTAACTTAATTAATCTAGGTTTCAAGTTCAACTTACGAAATAAATTGAGCTAGGATGACCTGGAAGCATTAAATACAAAAGCAACTAAGAACACAGTGGCGTAATTATAATTAATGAACAAACTCATTCGCTCCTCTTCTCTTACTTGCTTTTGTAAGAGCCATAGACTTAACAAACAATGTAACATATAATTTCGTATAGAAAAGCCTGTCCAGTACCTCCTTTTTATCAATGAAATTACATTTTAAATATTAGAAACAGTTTACTGATAGGCTATATGAATAAACAGTAAACAGGTTTTTTTATAGGCTATTTATATTATAGCTTATGTTTAAAACAGATGTTAGCTCATTGTTACAATTATTTTTTAATAGTTGTAATAGTTTATTCAAAAGTAACTAAAATAAAATTTGTGTTGGCCTGAGTAGGAACTGACCTTAAACTTTTTGTTTAGAGGGTATTACTTGTTTTTTGCTAATGCTAGTTTCATAAGAATTGCTATGCTCTGACAAAATGGCATTTAAATTAAGCAAAAATAATGAAATTGTGTTTTGTTAAATAACATAGATGCTACATCTGGACAGGTGGTAGATAGGATTTATAAAATTCGGAAAAGACTGGGCGTAGTAATATATTAGCAAAACGTAGATGCAGGTTAACGCTTAGATCGTTTTCGATTTAACTTTGGGGTTCATTTGTTGAATAATTTGAAAACTCAATTACTATTTACCTATAGTTATCACATATTTAATTAACTATGTGGATAGCCATGATTTCTTAAAACACCTGAATTTATTATTCGTAGGTTATAACACTCTGCAATGTACGTTAGCCGTAAGTTATAATGTAAACCCTATACAGGGCAATTCCTAAATGTCTCTATTCCGATTTCGATACTAATATTTTTCTTCCGATTCTTAATTTTCCTGCCGATTATTTTAAGTTATGTAGGCCTACATGATAATAAATTTACTTAACCTCTTGGTCATATGGTGAAGCCTCTTAAAAGTTCTGTTTCAGTGTAATAGGCTGCACAAAACGCACAATCTTGAACTATCAGTACGAATTTCTGAAAGCATGACAAACATCTAAAACGTACATTACTAAAACTAATGATTCCTTTAAAGTTACAAATGTTAACTTTATTTACATTATTTTACAAACATTGCAAAAAATAGCTGTTTTTTTCATTATTTGTTAAAACAAAACTAAAGTAATAATAATTACGAAACATATGAAGTGAAAAAGTTGTACAAATTGACTCACTTTTAATATACTGTAGTTTAAAAATCTGGCATGTAATCTAAGTTTCTTTTCAAAAATACATGCATCTGAAAACGCTGTTGATTCGATCGGGTTTCACCGCTTGTCACATGTAACACGTGAAGCTGAGGAAAGTTTTTTTTTAAAATAAATATAAAAATGACACAACTAACTACTGACCGGTAACTAAAAACAACATTCCCTCGAAACAGTCGTAACTACACCGAACTCAAATTCCTTGAAACGACTTGCCGAACAACGAAACAAATCCACAACACAATGGAATTGGGAGCGTTTGTTTGGTGTTAAATTATCAAAAATTACCGAGCTACAAGTATTCGACATCAATATCGGACTAGAAGACTATCAGTATAGACTATTCTCTTTGTCGAAATTACTCCAAACTAAATGTAAAATACGCCGGTATTACGGAATTAATTAAAGAACAGACAATGCATAATGTCTGTTACTTATAAATGTATAAGTTTTAGGTATTTGTAACAACAAACCTATTCATCGATGCAAAATATATCGAAACCTGGCTGTTTCGACATCCGTTTTAGCAATTTTAGCGGAATAATAATGTTAATTGAATGACGTCACTAATAATATTTTGACCAGATAAATACGTTTCGCAAAAAGAAAAAACTATAAAATATAGCAGGATATTAGATACTTTTAACTTCAGTAATAGTTATTTCCGTTTATATAACAGGAGAAATTTGTACTACCTAGTCTTTGTGTTTTACATTGATATCTATGAAGAGGTGGAGAAGTAGTGGAAAGAAAGAGGGAGAGATAAAGAGAGAGAGAGAGGGAGGGAGAGATAAAGAGAGAGGGGGGAGAGACAAAGTGAGAGAGAGGGAGGGAGAGATAAAGAGAGAGAGAGAGGGAGGAAGAGATAAAGTGAGAGAGAGGGAGGGAGAGATAAAGAGAGAGAGAGAGGGAGGAAGAGATAAAGAGAGAGAGAGGGAGGGAGAGAGCCCACCCAGGTAAAAATGAGACAGCAGAGCGATACGAGTGATGATAAACAAACAGATCCGTCGTATTTGTTGCGTCAAAAATAATATTTTCATTATCTTAAATCGGCATTTGCTTTAGTCTTTTAATTCACGCAAAAAAGTCATACATAAATAAAACATAGTAAATAACAAATTATATTTCCTATAAAGTACACCGAACACGTATTTTAACAGTTAAAAAAAACAAGAAAAGGAATCGGCACTTTAATTATTGCCGTTTAAAGGCAACCGACGATTTCTCGAAACCAATAGAATCAACGATTCCTGGAATCGAACATCGGAATCGGGCAATCCCTAAAGCAAACCAAGGAAAACATACAACTTCCTAATCTATCAACGATAAATATACCTAAATAATAAAACCGGTTTGTTATTAATTTAGGCTATATTTAATAATATTTTATATATTTAAGCCTTACTTTAAATTGGCATTTGAAATTAAGCTTTATAAAGAACGCTGCTAGCATACTTTTAGAATTATTGGGAATGTAATTCTGTTTTTAAAGTTACCAATTTTCTCAAAATAGTTTAAAAATAATAGAAACATTTTATCATTTGGGGTAGGAACATTATTAGATTGTAAAATAATCGATATCTATGCATATAAAAATGAATGTTTGTATTTATGAATGTATGTTTGTATGTATGGATGTATGTATGTATGTATGTATGTATGCATGTATGAACCTTATGTATTACTAAACCACTGATCAGATCACTATGAAAATTTGGAAATTATTGACAACATTCCTGGGAAGGTCTCTGCCATAGTAAGAATCAGGAGCCAATCAGGGGCCATAGTAACCCCCAAACCAATTGTTTTAGCAGAACAATATTAATCTATAAAACAGCGCTAGGTTTTTAGCAAAATAGCTTCCTGTTAGATAACAATTTTTCTCAACATGTAGTTTTCAAGTGCCAAAATAGCACAAAAAATATGTTTTTTCATCTTATCTTAAGACATTTCATTCCAAATTTTTGTTTCTGAGCAACACTGAGGAAATTAAAATTATTTTCCAACAGTTTGCAAACATAAAGCGAAAAATATTGTATACTAAAGTGCATTTCAATAAATAACATTCAAACAAGAACGTTTATTGTCACACTTTTCCGTTTGACTCCTATAGGTTCAGCTATATGTTCAGCTAACATAATAATGTTAATAAAATACCAGATTAAGTCTAGCTAATGTTACCGCGAATTTCATTGACTTTCATGCGGTATGACGTTCGCAGGGTCAGGTAGGTGTCAAATAAATATGAAACTGGATCTTTATAAATAATTTCCATGGAAACATTTTAGCTCAACAAATAGAGGACATTTTATTGTTGTAAAATAAATTTCACGAAAGTATTATGCTTTAAGCTTTTTTAAATATTATTTGTGCCGGGGATATTTAAACCTTAGCGTAACACGCGATGGTGTATTTGTTTCAATCAGATTTCCTACATTCAAATCAGCTGTCGAACATTTGGACAGGGAAACAAAGTGCCCTGGAGCTTTCTCTAAGACTATTTGGCAAACTGGATTTCAGAAACATACTGTTTTAGATTACTTATCAATTAAATCAGTATAACTGAAACATCTGAATAAAGACGAGTTGTGCCTGTGACTTAATATGAATGATTCATTATGGAAAATTTATAAAAAACTAGGAAACTTGGTAACTAGCTAAAACAATGTCCCTACTGAATAGTATATCATTTAGAGTGAAATACTATATTTAAAGCTGAAACTATCCCAATAAATTGGAGTTTATTAGTGTTGAATCCACCAACTGCCTGCTAGATACTATGCAGATTTCCGAGTGAGCAAACATTGTAAACACGCGACAGGGACTATCCCAGAGCCCGCAGTATGAAGGGTGCTAACTGGTCTCTCTAATGGTCTCTCTGGTATTACACTGGTCTCTCTAATGTACACCAGGCTAAGCTCTTTTCCAGTATTTTCCTTTTATGAAACTTCGTAGCCTGTCATGAAAAAATAAACAATTTTAAATACAATGTTTAAAATATATGCCAAAATATGGTTGTCTGCATTTAAAACAAAAACTTACATACCACTATCATAAACTATGAGAAAATATCAGAGTTTATTTAGGTGTGAATCTTCATACTTCGTGCACAAATTTGAATCGTGTATATTAACCTCACGTCTTTAAACTGAGCCAATTTTCTTAACCCACGTGGAATCATTTAGATGTAGGGGAAATTTAATTTTTTATTCAGCAATAAAAAGTAATATATCACAAGACAAATGAATATAAATGAATAAATATAGGAAATATTATTTAGATAAGAAAGGAAAGGAAACCTCTCATTTCTAATTTAAATATACAAATATAACTGCAATCCTATAGATCTACATATTTAGGTAAAATAGTTATCTATTATATTGTTTATATAACAAGTATTTATAACCAATATAACATTATTTACCCAGGACGTTAGGTGACAAATATTGTAGTAACAATTATTTTGTTATTTACAAATATTATATAAATTGTATATTGTATTCGTCATTTACCTAGATTATTTCACTTGACTATAGGCAGTTGCATAGCAAGCAAAACTAATATCGTTTGAAAGATTTTAGGCTTTATATTACTGGATAGGTTATCAATATAATGTTGCTCTTCATTAAAAAAATAAATAAAATAAAATAAACATATTTATAAATATAGGTCATATATATATATATATATATATATATATATATATATATATATATAATTTATTTACAATGTATACTCTCTAATAATGTATAACATAGAACTATGCAGTAACTAATTTAGCCTTCTTATAAATATAAATAATATTGAAATAATTTATTCTAATAGTACATATATGTTTTAGACTATATTTAGTATTATAAATTTATATAATAATTTTTATTTTTATTAAAAGTATTAATAGCATTCTAGTGCAATTAATAGAATAATTAATAATATTGTAGAAAACAAAAAGTAAAATTTTCTTTTATAATTAACAGATAATGTAATATAATAACAGATAAAATGAAATAAACATATTTTTAAATGTAGGCCATTTAAACATAATATATATGCTGCTGCGGTGTCTCTAGTACTGGCTTCTTCTTATTCTTTTTTTTACCGGCCACTACATTCCATGCCTCGGCCTTTGCTGGTTCCTGGCTCTTGGTGTCCGCTGCATCCTGACTCGCAGTAGACTCCCTCGGGCGCTTTCGTGGAGGTAGGTATGGGATACCAGGACTACCTCCTACAGACACAGATGCTCTTTCCGCTAGTGTACCAATTGCATTCTGACGGGTGATTCTACAGGCACGAAGCACCTCTAGCCCGTCCTCTAATTGAATCAGACCATTCTTGATGATCATATTCACATTCTTCTGTTTTGCTACAGACTCCCGCATAGTACGGAGGATAGCACTAATATCTTTTAACTGCTCCTCTTCGTTCTTGTCTACTTCCCTGATTTGCCTCTTAAGCCTTTCAACTTCAGAAGCTTCGATCTCTGTAATGATGGTCTGTAAATCAGGTCTCGCATCCAACTCGATGTCCAGAGTACACTCAGAGGCATCCCTAGGCCCTGCAGGCAGGTCCACTCCACAGCTGCTCTCCAATGTTCTCAATAGAGGCGGAGTCCTATGGGTGCTCATGCTTTTCTTGAACGGATCTTCTACACTTGTAGCTTGCGTCAGGGCCAAGTGTTCCACAATTTTCGAAGAATTGCAGTCATGGGCTAACGACCCAGGTGTGGCCTACTCAGTCACCTCCACCTGTGCCGGTACTGGGGATCCGACTCCCTGCACCGTAAAAGATATCTCCTTCTTACTACTCATATTTGGTTTATTTTCGGGGTTCCTTCCCTTATCTTGTTTTGGTTCACCCTGGCTATTTTATTTCACCAGTACCCGAAGTGCAAGCACAACGAGCGTTCCCCTATCCACCACCTGGGGAGGCGCCCGATAGCAGACAAGCAACTGCCACGGGTATAAGAAGGCTAAATTAGTTACTGCATAGTTCTATGTTATACATTATTAGAGAGTATACATTGTAAATAAATTATATATATATATATATATATAATATATATATATATTATGTTTAAATGGCCTACATTTAAAAATATGTTTATTTCATTTTATCTGTTATTATATTACATTATCTGTTAATTATAAAAGAAAATTTTACTTTTTGTTTTCTACAATATTATTAATTATTCTATTAATTGCACTAGAATGCTATTAATACTTTTAATCAAAATAAAAATTATTATATAAATTTATAATACTAAATATAGTCTAAAACATATATGTACTATTAGAATAAATTATTTCAATATTATTTATATTTATAAGAAGGCTAAATTAGTTACTGCATAGTTCTATGTTATACATTATTAGAGAGTATACATTGTAAATAAATTATATATATATATATATATATATATATATATATATATATATATATATATATATATATGACCTATATTTATAAATATGTTTATTTTATTTTATTTATTTTTTTAATGAAGAACAACATTATATTGATAACCTATCCAGTAATATAAAGCCTAAAATCTTTCAAACGATATTAGTTTTGCTTGCTATGCGACTGCCTATAGTCAAGTGAAATAATCTAGGTAAATGACGAATACAATATACAATTTATATAATATTTGTAAATAACAAAATAATTGTTACTACAATATTTGTCACCTAACGTCCTGGGTAAATAATGTTATATTGGTTATAAATACTTGTTATATAAACAATATAATAGATAACTATTTTACCTAAATATGTAGATCTATAGGACTGCAGTTATATTTGTATATTTAAATTAGAAATGAGAGGTTTCCTTTCCTTTCTTATCTAATTAATATTTCCTATATTTATTCATTTGTATTAATTTGTCTTGTGATATATTACTTTTTATTGCTGAATAAAAAATTAAATTTCCCCTACATCTAAATGATTCCACGTGGGTTAAGAAAATTGGCTCAGTTTAAAGACGTGAGGTTAATATACACGATTCAAATTTGTGCACGAAGTATGAAGATTTACGCCTAAATAAACTCTGATATTTTCTCATAGTTTATGATAGTGGTATGTAAGTTTTTGTTTTAAATGCAGATAACCATATTTTGGCATATATTTTAAACATTGTATTTAAAATTGTTTATTTTTTCATGACAGGCTACGAAGTTTCATAAAAGGAAAATACTGGAAAAGAGCTTAGCCTGGTGTACATTAGAGAGACCAGTGTAATACCAGAGAGACCATTAGAGAGACCAGTTAGCACCCTTCATACTGCGGGCTCTGGGATAGTCCCTGTCGCGTGTTTACAATGTTTGCTCACTCGGAAATCTGCATAGTATCTAGCAGGCAGTTGGTGGATTCAACACTAATAAACTCCAATTTATTGGGATAGTTTCAGCTTTAAATATAGTATTTCACTCTAAATGATATACTATTCAGTAGGGACATTGTTTTAGCTAGTTACCAAGTTTCCTAGTTTTTTATAAATTTTCCATAATGAATCATTCATATTAAGTCACAGGCACAACTCGTCTTTATTCAGATGTTTCAGTTATACTGATTTAATTGATAAGTAATCTAAAACAGTATGTTTCTGAAATCCAGTTTGCCAAATAGTCTTAGAGAAAGCTCCAGGGCACTTTGTTTCCCTGTCCAAATGTTCGACAGCTGATTTGAATGTAGGAAATCTGATTGAAACAAATACACCATCGCGTGTTACGCTAAGGTTTAAATATCCCCGGCACAAATAATATTTAAAAAAGCTTAAAGCATAATACTTTCGTGAAATTTATTTTACAACAATAAAATGTCCTCTATTTGTTGAGCTAAAATGTTTCCATGGAAATTATTTATAAAGATCCAGTTTCATATTTATTTGACACCTACCTGACCCTGCGAACGTCATACCGCATGAAAGTCAATGAAATTCGCGGTAACATTAGCTAGACTTAATCTGGTATTTTATTAACATTATTATGTTAGCTGAACATATAGCTGAACCTATAGGAGTCAAACGGAAAAGTGTGACAATAAACGTTCTTGTTTGAATGTTATTTATTGAAATGCACTTTAGTATACAATATTTTTCGCTTTATGTTTGCAAACTGTTGGAAAATAATTTTAATTTCCTCAGTGTTGCTCAGAAACAAAAATTTGGAATGAAATGTCTTAAGATAAGATGAAAAAACATATTTTTTGTGCTATTTTGGCACTTGAAAACTACATGTTGAGAAAAATTGTTATCTAACAGGAAGCTATTTTGCTAAAAACCTAGCGCTGTTTTATAGATTAATATTGTTCTGCTAAAACAATTGGTTTGGGGGTTACTATGGCCCCTGATTGGCTCCTGATTCTTACTATGGCAGAGACCTTCCCAGGAATGTTGTCAATAATTTCCAAATTTTCATAGTGATCTGATCAGTGGTTTAGTAATACATAAGGTTCATACATGCATACATACATACATACATACATACATCCATACATACAAACATACATTCATAAATACAAACATTCATTTTTATATGCATAGATATCGATTATTTTACAATCTAATAATGTTCCTACCCCAAATGATAAAATGTTTCTATTATTTTTAAACTATTTTGAGAAAATTGGTAACTTTAAAAACAGAATTACATTCCCAATAATTCTAAAAGTATGCTAGCAGCGTTCTTTATAAAGCTTAATTTCAAATGCCAATTTAAAGTAAGGCTTAAATATATAAAATATTATTAAATATAGCCTAAATTAATAACAAACCGGTTTTATTATTTAGGTATATTTATCGTTGATAGATTAGGAAGTTGTATGTTTTCCTTGGTTTGCTTTAGGGATTGCCCGATTCCGATGTTCGATTCCAGGAATCGTTGATTCTATTGGTTTCGAGAAATCGTCGGTTGCCTTTAAACGGCAATAATTAAAGTGCCGATTCCTTTTCTTGTTTTTTTTAACTGTTAAAATACGTGTTCGGTGTACTTTATAGGAAATATAATTTGTTATTTACTATGTTTTATTTATGTATGACTTTTTTGCGTGAATTAAAAGACTAAAGCAAATGCCGATTTAAGATAATGAAAATATTATTTTTGACGCAACAAATACGACGGATCTGTTTGTTTATCATCACTCGTATCGCTCTGCTGTCTCATTTTTACCTGGGTGGGCTCTCTCCCTCCCTCTCTCTCTCTTTATCTCTTCCTCCCTCTCTCTCTCTCTTTATCTCTCCCTCCCTCTCTCTCACTTTATCTCTCCCCCCTCTCTCTTTATCTCTCCCTCCCTCTCTCTCTTTATCTCTCCCTCCCTCTCTCTCTCTCTTTATCTCTCCCTCTTTCTTTCCACTACTTCTCCACCTCTTCATAGATATCAATGTAAAACACAAAGACTAGGTAGTACAAATTTCTCCTGTTATATAAACGGAAATAACTATTACTGAAGTTAAAAGTATCTAATATCCTGCTATATTTTATAGTTTTTTCTTTTTGCGAAACGTATTTATCTGGTCAAAATATTTTTATTTTTACTTAAGATACAAATAAGACGTCATTATTAGTGACGTCATTCAATTAACATTATTATTCCGCTAAAATTGCTAAAACGGATGTCGAAACAGCCAGGTTTCGATATATTTTGCATCGATGAATAGGTTTGTTGCTACAAATACCTAAAACTTATACATTTATAAGTAACAGACATTATGCATTGTCTGTTCTTTAATTAATTCCGTAATACCGGCGTATTTTACATTTAGTTTGGAGTAATTTCGACAAAGAGAATAGTCTATACTGATAGTCTTCTAGTCCGATATTGATGTCGCATACTTGTAGCTCGGTAGTTTTTGATAATTTAACACCAAACAAACTACAAAATACAAAAAGCGTCGCAACGCTCCCAATTCCATTGTGTTGTGGTTTTGTTTCGTTGTTCGGCAAGTCGTTTCAAGGAATTTGAGTTCGGTGTAGTTACGACTGTTTCGAGGGAATGTTGTTTTTAGTTACCGGTCAGTAGTTAGTTGTGTCATTTTTATATTTATTTTAAAAAAAAACTTTCCTCAGCTTCACGTGTTACATGTGACAAGCGGTGAAACCCGATCGAATCAACAGCGTTTTCAGATGCATGTATTTTTGAAAAGAAACTTAGATTACATGCCAGATTTTTAAACTACAGTATATTAAAAGTGAGTCAATTTGTACAACTTTTTCACTTCATATGTTTCGTAATTATTATTACTTTAGTTTTGTTTTAACAAATAATGAAAAAAACAGCTATTTTTTGCAATGTTTGTAAAATAATGTAAATAAAGTTAACATTTGTAACTTTAAAGGAATCATTAGTTTTAGTAATGTACGTTTTAGATGTTTGTCATGCTTTCAGAAATTCGTACTGATAGTTCAAGATTGTGCATTTTGTGCAGCCTATTACACTGAAACAGAACTTTTAAGAGGCTTCACCATATGACCAAGAGGTTAAGTAAATTCATTATCATGTAGTCCTACATAACTTAAAATAATCGGCAGGAAAATTAAGAATCGGAAGAAAAATATTAGTATCGAAATCGGAATAGAGACATTTGGGAATTGCCCTGTATAGGGTTTACATTATAACTTACTGCTAACGTACATTGCAGAGTGTTAAAACCTACGAATAATAAATTCAGGTGTTTTAAGAAATCATGGCTATCCACATAATTAATTAAATATGTGATAACTATAGGTAAATAGTAATTGAGTTTTCAAATTATTCAACAAATGAACCCCAAAGTTAAATCGAAAACGATCTAAGCGTTAACCTGCATCTACGTTTTGCTAATATATTACTACGCCCAGTCTTTTCCGAATTTTATAAATCCTATCTACCACCTGTCCAGATGTAGCATCTATGTTATTTAACAAAACACAATTTCATTATTTTTGCTTAATTTAAATGCCATTTTGTCAGAGCATAGCAATTCTTATGAAACTAGCATTAGCAAAAAACAAGTAATACCCTCTAAACAAAAAGTTTAAGGTCAGTTCCTACTCAGGCCAACACAAATTTTATTTTAGTTACTTTTGAATAAACTATTACAACTATTAAAAAATAATTGTAACAATGAGCTAACATGATAAGGAAAGGCAGAATAAAGGTAGGGTGGATCTTTGCCAGGCTCAGACGAAGGATTGAGGTCCGACGCTGTTTCAGGTGTCTTGAATACGGCCATGTAAGGAGCGAGTGTAAGGGCCCTGATAGAAGTGATCTGTGCTGGAAGTGTGGACACAGAGATCACAAGGCGGTTACGTGTAAGGCAGAAGCACGGTGTATCCTTTGTATGGATGGAGGGTATAAGGATATATCTGTAAACCATGTGCTGGGGTCAGGTTATTGTAAAGTTTTTCGGGAAGCTTTAGCTTCGACAAAGGATAAGTACAAAGGCTGATGAAGGTGTTGCAGGGTAACCTCAACAGATGTAGGGCCGCTGATGTATTGATTGACCAACTGGTACTAGAGACAGGAACTGGAATCGCAATCATCAGTGAGCCATATCGTAATAGAGGAAAACCAACATGGTTTACGGACGAATCTGGAATGGCAGTAATCTGGATCACGGACCAGCCAAAGATCCCTGTCAGTAGGAGTGGTTCGGGAAGTGGTTACGTTTGGATTAGAAGCGGGAACTTGACATTCGTCAGTTGCTACTTCTCTCCAAATGAGGATATCCGGATTTATCAGGAGAAACTGGGCAGCATGGAGGACTCAGTGAGAGAACTTGGTGGACGAATTGTAATAGCTGGAGATTTCAACGCCAGGGCGGTAGAATGGGGAATGCCGCGTGCAAATAGAAGAGGCCAACTTCTGTTGGAAATGGCAGCTAGACTGGGGCTTAGGATCTTAAATACAGGCAGCACCCCAACGTACCATCGACCAGGCTATGGGTACTCAATTCCGGATGTGACGATGGTATCTGAAGAACTGGAACGGGAATGTGGAAACTGGCGAGTGCTCCCAGACTATACGGGGAGCGACCATGATTATATAGCTTTTGATATTGAAGAAAGGAATGTCACACCTCATTTCAGGAACCGATGCCAGTCAAGGTCGAATATAGGGAAAATGGATAAAGACATGTTGGTTGAGACGTTAAGTTTTATGGCGCATTGTGATCCGGTCTGCTACCCAGATTCACCTAACGTAAGAGACGTAGAAACTGCCGTTAAACACGTAACACGCATTATACGACAGGCCTGCGAAATGGCAATGCCTAGAAAGAGCATCCACAAAGCAAGGCAGCAGGTTTATTGGTGGAGCGACGATATAGCCGACCTTAGGCGGATATGTCTTCATCTCAGACGGAAGGCACAGCGAGCTCATGGCGGGGTTAATGCAGCAGCTCTATCCTCAGAGTACAAAGAAGCAAAAAAAGCTTTAAATAAAGCAATCAGGCTAAGCAAGGAATGGTGCTGGAAATCCCTCTGTCATGAAATTAATGAAGACTCCTGGGGTATGGGCTATAAGTTGGTTACACGCAAGCTGAGTAGTGGATGCTCTGACCAGGCATTGAGTGCCGGCACTATGAGAAGAATAGTAGATGCACTCTTTCCTGATCACCAACGTCCAGTCCCACTTGGAGCACCATGTGAGAATATCGATGTTCCTTTGTTCACTGAAGCAGAATTGTCGACGGCAGTAATGTCTTTAAAACATGGGAAGGCCCCAGGACCGGACGGAGTCCCATCGGAGGTATTAAAGATTGTCGCCCGAACCCAACCATATCTTTTACTGGATATGTTCAATGCTTGTTTGAAGGTAGGCATATTTTCTTCTCCCTGGAAAGTGGCACGGCTGGTGCTGATTAATAAAGGGAAGGGGTCTCCTGACTCTTCGTCATCATACAGACCGTCGTGCATGCTGGACACGACAGGGAAGGTAATGGAAAAGCTGATAAAACCGAGGCTGAGAAACGCAATACAAGCAGCAGGAGGCCTTACCATGAATCAACATGGGTTTCGGGAGGGCCATTCGACAATAACGGCGATAAAACAGGTGATAGAGGCTAGGGAAATGGGAGATCGCGTGTGTCATGGGGCCAGACCTATTGTCCTGCTGGTGACACTAGATGTCAAAAATGCTTTCAACTCGGTCCGTTGGTCAGCTATAATTGAGGCCCTAGAGCAAAAGTTCATTGTTCCACAATATCTACTGACTGTTATCAGAGATTATCTGAGAGATCGCCGGCTGACTTGGACGGCCGAGGGAAGACAGTGGACAAAGGAAATTACAGCTGGGGCTGCTCAAGGGTCAGTATTGGGACCAGACCTGTGGAACGTGGCATATGATGGCCTGCTTAGATTAGAAATGCCAGACGACGTATATCTAGCGGGCTACGCTGACGACGTTGCGGCTGTCATTACAGCCCGTAGCACCGAGTTGGCGCAGGTGCGGCTGAACCAGGTTATGCGAAGGATTAACCGATGGATGGAGGAGAACGGATTGGAGTTAGCAGTTTCCAAGACGGAGATGGTGCTGCTGACAAGATCGAGGTTGCCGATGGTAGTTCCAATGCTAGTGGGAGAGGAGACTATCTACACTAGGAGAACGGCCAAATATCTTGGAGTAGTAATGGATAACAAGCTTACGTACGGGGAACATCTTCGTATGACCTGTAACAAGGCTGCGGTGGCGACCTCGTCACTCGCGAGATTAATGGCCAACGTCGGCGGCCCAAGTGCAAGCAGGCGCCGGCTCCTGTGGTCTGTGATGCAATCTGTCTTGCTGTACGGTGCTGAAATCTGGGCAGATGCTGTCAAAACACGTTGACATTGTGTCAGATTAAACTCAGTACAGAGAATGGGGGCATTAAGAATTGCGAGTGCCTATCGTACTGTTTCGTTGGCTGCAGTGTTGGTGGTGGCAGGTATTGTGCCAATTGACTTATTGGCTCAAGAGAGGAAACTTGCCTATACCTCCAGCAAGGATGTAGGTAAAGTGGAGGCAGCGAAGAGAGCTAGGGCCAAAACCATGGCTGAGTGGCAGCAGCGATGGAATACTAAACCAACAGGGAGAAGGACGTTCACCCTGATTAACAACGTGAAGGAGTGGACAGAACGCAAACACGGAGAAGTTAGTTTTTTCATGACACAATTTCTGACAGGCCACGGCTATTTCCGAGCATATCTTTATAGGATGGGAAAAGTCTTATCAAAGTACTGCCGGGTGTGTAACGATTGTATTGATGACGCAAGACACACATTTTTTGAGTGTGGCAGATTCGCAGACCAGAGGAGCCGGTTGATGGCACGTACCGCTGGTCTCTCAACAGAGAATATCGTGCGGATGATGCTTGCAAATGAAGACAATTGGAGGACTGTAGAATGGTATATCGAAACCATCCTACGCTGTAAAAAAGAAGAGGGATGGTTAGATCAATGATAGAGGGCACTAGATAAAAGGCACCACCTCGAAGTAATGCTTCGGCGGTCCCGGGGTGGAATCTTTGCCTGGGAAAGACGGGTTTTAGTGGGTATACTCTCATGTAGAGCCTAGTGTAATGTCGAGAGGAGTCCCACACTATGTGCATAAAGCATTTCCCGTCGTTAAAAAAAAAAAAAAAAAATTTAGCCTTCTTATAAATATAAATAATATTTAAATAATTTATTCTAATAGTACATATATGTTTTAGACTATGTTTAGTATTATAAATTTATATAATAATTATTAATTTTATTAAAAGTATTAATAACACTCTAATGCAATTAATAGAATAATTAATAATATTGTAGAAAACAAAAAGTACATTTTTTTTATAAATAACAGATAATGTAATATAATAACAGATAAAATAAAATAAACATATTTTTAAATGTAGGCCATGTATATATATATATATATATATATATATATATATATATATATATATATATATATATATAATTTATTTACAATGTATACTCTCTAATAATGTATAACATAGAACTATGCAGTAACTAATTATTACATGGTAACATTTCTAGAACCGTAGTTTTTTTTTAAACCTCTATTTATAAAAGTTGAAGTTCTGACTGACTGACTGACTGACTGACTGATGACCAACGCAGAGGAACTAATAATGATGCAGGTTTGATATTTAAAGGGGACCTTTGTTATAATACGTAGCGGCCCAGTAAGAAAGGATTTAGCAAAATTTTACTATCAAGGTTTAGAATTAAAAAAGCCGGGTTCACATCTTCCTCGCTGTTGTGAAACCGTTTAACCGGTCGACATGAAACTGGAAAGTTATTGAACTTACTCCTGGGAAAGTTGTTACATAACTAATAATCTATTTTTTAATAAAAAAGATAATTAACTAATTAATCATTTTTATATTATTATATTTATTTAAAACTCAATTTCTTACATTTGGACTTTTTTCAGATAGATCAATATGCATTTCGAATAGATTTATAAAATTATTAAATTTCATAGGAAAAAGATTTTATTAGTAAAATAATACTTTATTTATAGATTTGTGTCAACAGATTCGATAAACGATCTTTTAATAATAAACTTATTTTTTCTAATTTCAATGACAATATTATTTTATAGCCAATATAACATTATTTAACCAGGACGTTTGGTAACAAATATTGTAGTAATAATTGTTTTGTTATTTACAAATAAAGTATAAATTGTATATTGTATTTGTCACTTACCTAGTTTATTTCACTTGACTATAGACAGTCGAATAGCAAGCAAAACTAATATCGTTTGAAAGGTTTTAGGCTTTATTTTACTGGATAGATTATCAAGGGATTAGATTACACTGGAATAGATTACAAAGGATTCGCAGAAGACCACATCCAACTCTACGAAGACCTTATGAGGGACGATGTGGAAAGAGAGCTAAGGGCTAAACGCCGGTGGCGCAACAAGCAGCGGGCATGGCGAAGGCGACGACGGAAGGAAGCTGAAGCAGCCTCCATAGAATAAGATATTTTCTGTTTCAAAATAAAATTGTATTTTTCATATTATTTTTAAATATATGTATAATTTTTGTAAAACTTCTTTGAAAATAATATTGGGCCCCATTAAAATAAATAATACTCGTATAATTAAAATACATGTGTTTGTGTGAAGGCTATATATATATATATATATATATATATATATATATATATATATATATATATATATATATATATAAATATAAAATACATTTTCTTGTTTAATAATTTAAAACAACATAGGTTATTCAAATACAAGAATATTTATTAATTTATATCCAAAGCTTTTCGTTGGTAAACAGTACCAACATCATCAGGAATGAAAATTACAATATTGTAATTTTCATACCTGATGATTTTGGTACTGTTTACCAACGAAAAGCTTTGGATGTAAATTAATAAATATTCTTGTATTTGAATAACCTATGTTGTTTTAAATTATTAAACAAGAAAATGTATTTTATATTTATATATATATATATATATATATATATATATATATATATATATAGCTATAGCCTCGCAAATCACTATTACTTTATAATTACTTAATAAAGATATTCTAACTGACTTAAGGAAATATAGATTAACACTACACCCTACAAAAAAAAAAATAAATAATTTTATTTCACCACATTGCGAAACCCAGGCGTAGTTAATAAAATGTTTTGTACTAATTGAAAATATTAAAAAACTAATGTATACATAAAACAGGCAGTTGGTTAAAGAAAAACATTGCTCGTAGATATATTTATATATCTGATTGCCTTTAAGGTTAGTGCCATAATCAATGACGGACTGACTGATTTCCTCAAGAAACATTTTAACTGTATATTACTGTTGATTTGTAACTTATTTATTAAATTCGTATTATAAATAATCGTACTCCATCCATAACATAAGTGTTAACTAAATATTGTGTTTAATTATAAATTATATAATAAAGTAATAAAATAATTCTTTATAACTATAATTACTGAGCAGTAAAACCAATAATGTCAAAAATCAGACTAAAATAGAAAGAATTAAGGCGTCTCAATGTTAGAGGTAAGGAGTACCGCTACGCGCCCAATTTCGTTATATGGGAATGCGCGCCTGCTCAACGGTTATTCACAATTTATATGAACAAAATAACTAAACTGAGTAAATTGCTAACAGTATTTCGCAAAGTGTAGCAACAAATAAAAACCACACTATTACAAAATATCTACGTGGTTGTAAAAACAACTGGTTTTAATAAGTTTGCCTTAAACATTTTCTTATTTAAATATATGTAATTTTCCTTTTAAAATATTTAATTCATGAACTATTAAACCGTTAAAATAACTGGCAAACGGTAACAAAATTTAGTTTATATTCTTGAATACAAAGCGAACGTATGAGAATTAAACGCTTGTTTCGAAAGAAGGCGTTCCCATTTGTGAACCGTTGATAAATCTACTGAGCAACGTTGATTGACTATGACAAAACCCTCTTGTCGCTACACGAGACTTGAACCTTAGATAAATCCCCAAAGGCAGATAACCGAGCACGCCCATCTTACCAAGCTTGACAAATTGCCTTCTTAACCACCCAACAATTAGCCTGTGCTGTTAATGTTTTTTTGTATAACAGAATAATATTATATAAAATGTTTGCTGTGTTGAGAAAACTTATATAAAATGAATTGATGCTCTTGACAGTTATGAAAGTGCTATTCATTTATACTTCGCGTTTTATTTTTTAAAATGTGACAATAATAGTAGCAGTTTCAAAATTTAATTTATTGCTTTCATATTTTGTTTTATTACACTAGAAATGATCTCAAACAACCAAATAGCATAAAATTATTGTAAGTAATAACTGATTAATTATTTTAAATTTAATAACACTAATAACTATTAACTTTAAGTATTTTAAAATTAATTATTTTCAAAACTATGATTTTTTTTGTGTTTGTGATACTGTATATAGTAAAAACATTCTTAATATATGTATTCTAAAAATATTTAACAATCAAATTTACTAAATTATTACCTAATAAATTCAGGAATATTTTGAAATGCTAATATTCAGTTTTACTTCAAAACTTTAAAATATTTTGAAACTAATTCTGATATAGGCTGAAAGAATTTATAAGTCAGTATATATTGAATGAACTTTCATATTGTAAATGACCTGCCAATCGCTCAAATTATTTTTAACAAATATGCCCGAGACATAATAGTTGTAGCTGTTTAGAACCTGTTAACTTTTTTTAGGGGTCAACGTTTAAAATAATATTTTGTGACTAGTTTTTAACTAATTTGGAAATTTAAATTGAGAATAAGCAGACACATTTTTTTAAATTTTAGTTCTCATCCTGTAAATAGAGCATTTGCAAAAACGAGTCGGAATACTAAGACTCAAGTCGTCGGAATAATTTCGTAGATGTAAATTAATACCTATTTATGTGGTTTCTTAACCAGAAATATTCCTGTGGTTTCTGTGAGACTTGATGGATATCCCTCTCTTATACTACGCTATACTACCTGTTGCAGCAATTGATTTTCCAAATTTTCATGTAATGAGTAAACTAACACCTAATAATGAGTGTCTACCTTTTTCAATCCGGTTGAGAGCAAGTGCACTTTAGGAGGACAATATTTACCACGTAATGCCATAACTTTCTCCTAGTAAAGGATATCGCTTTCTCAGTTCTTTAGGCCTATCTAACGTTACCCCTCTTTATTTATATTAGTTTACTGGTCACTTATTGAGACCCCAATAGAGAGTAGGATCATCCCTTTACAAGAGTGAGTGACCATTTAGATCACAGATTCCCCTTATATTCTCTAAACCGCCGTAATGGTTTATCGCTTTAAAGCTTCAAAAAAGTTATATGAAACCATGGTCTCTGTCTGAATACCCTGGTATACCTAGACACCACGCATACCTTCCTATTTTTTATTTTTTCTAGTTGGCTTTATGAGCGCAAAAGCCAAATCTTGTTTTGCTTTGTGACACTTTCTGTTTCAAATGATTCAATTTCTTCTCTTTGTTGTTTTTTTTTAATGGCTGTCTCGACACCTAGACCGACATTGCACCAGACGTAAATAATACATTAAAGAGGTTAGTAAATTCAATTTATATAAAGAAATAAATATATATAAACACTAAACAAAATTATAACATTTGAGAGTGTATTTTATTTGTATTTCGTTAAATTTAAAAATTGAAACGTAAACTTCCTCTCGAACTTTAAAAGTTCAAAGTTCTTAAGCTTTTGTCATCGTTCAACGTTGTCATATTAACGTTGCGAAAAACCAAAAAACTATATTATTTTTGTGTTTTAAAGTGAAAATTTAAATTTTATTGTAACACAAATAAAAGATGTAAAATTCTAGTGCATGAGGACGTATTGTGCTATTAGCTACGACATTATATGTGAGTAGTGCCAGTTCCAAACTTGCCTTCTCCACCAAAAATTGAAATTGAAATTTGAACTATTAGCACTACATATTACCATTTATATTTACTAATAAAAGTAAATGAAATTTCATAGGTATTTATCTGAGTAAATAAGAGAAACCTATTAACTCTTACTTGCTGACGCGTTTCGAAATAGTCATTTCACTTAGTTCTCAAACAATTACTTATGATTTATTAGGTAAATTTAAAATGATTCAACAAACGCCTTCAATAATACTTGTTTCAGTTTATTCGAAATAGTTAAAATGTACGATCTTTTAATAATTTATGAATTAGATACTCGAAATCTGAGTATTAAGAAATCATTAACTTTTTAAAATCATTTTTACATAGGGAAATAATCTTTTCCCACTTTTATTAATATGCAATTAGAAACTCAATGATGCAGAGCATTGCCAATTTTTATCATAACGTTTCCATCAATTGAGCATAGAAATTTAATAATACATCGTCTATTAGGCAGCATTTCATTGCAATATATTAATTTAAAGCACAGTATATTATTACCTGGAATAAAAATTATTTCCTACTGAATCTTGTATTAGTATTTTCCAAATACTAATTTAGACGTAAGCATAAACTACAACTAAAAATATAACTAAATTAAATTAAATGTGTATAAAATGTTTGCCAACTTTGTATAATATTTAAGTGATAAATAATCGATTATAGTCGCGTTAACGATAGTCACATTGTTCTCCTTATCTAAGTAATTTAGTGAGGTAGATTTAACGTTATCGTAAACATAAAATTAAAAGCTTTATACGTCACGCAACCTATCTGTCTCACGAGGGGCCGGTCAAATCAGATGGCACACATAACGCATTCACCCCAAAGTAGAGTGCTTGTGTTTCAAGAGATTGCAATCAGTTTTGTATTTATAAATTGAATGACTCTTTAAAACATCCCAACAAAGTTTACATTGCACTGATCGTACTGGATTTGTATGAAATCAATCTAGATTTTAATGATCGATTAGTCTTATGGCTTTGCAAATACTCATATTTTACAAAACGGATTTTTAGTTTCATTAAAATAATTATCAGCAGGGCTTTGTGTTTTGGTGACGCATCAGAACGCATTTCGTACGAAAGAAACAACAAATCGAGGAATGGGATTGTCAATGTCTTCTGTGCCGGACTTTACAATAAAACCTTGCTTTAAATATTTACAACGGGCCTAGCTTAGGGGTTTTAATAAAATCCTTTGAAATCCCAGGGTTCACCAGAAACCGCTTTATAGTCTCTCACAGAAGCCAATAAAATCCCACACAACAGTTAGTAATGTCTAACACAACATCAAAACGTTATATGAATCTGCCTAATGCAAACTGTTCCTGACGTTCTCTTTGATGTAAACACTCACATTGCTGGATTCAAACTGGCGATCTAGGATCCAGTGGAGCGGGACAATAACTAAAGCACGACAAAGGAGGGGATAGTCCATACCCAGATGACGGGACGAGGCCACTTCACGCTAACCACATGAAATCGTCCTGCGTAGCACCAGGAAATTCTTCCCCAATACGGTGTATATATAAGCGCGGTGGATATTTCCTACACTAGTGATATACTATTTAGTTGTTGTATGCTATCCACAGTTCTCCTTTTCAATTTTAGATATTGTCTCTACTCGTGATGCGCTATTTAGCGTTATATCTATTTCACTGGTGGAGTATTGTCTACTGTTTGTTCTTCTTCATTGTTGATATATCCTCAAATGGTGATTACCTATTTATATATATATTATTTCACTTTCAACTGATTAGTATTTTATCTTGTATTTTTTTAAATTGTATACCTTCTAGATTAGGTATTTTTTTTATAAAACCAAAATTATTTTTAAATGGAGCGAGCTTTGCTTTTTAATATACCGCGGCAATATTTACAAGCACAACTAACACAGTACTACTTTATTGTTATTCGTTACGGGGGCTGTATTATAATTCCTTATTCAACCTGGACTGCAATAAAGTAAACAAATTCTTGCCTATTTTAGATGCGTGCGAAGTTAGATAAACGAAGCGAGACTGGTATTAGAACAATCTGGTAACAAAAGTTTCTTGAAGCCCACTCTATCAGGCGAGAACAGATTGGCAACTGGAGGATTAGTTGCTTTTGAAAAAAAAATGAATGTTCATTGATTTACACACACACACACATACACATACACCCACCCACACACACACTGTAACGGTCTCATATACCGTGACAAATAGGAAATAAATAAGTTCCTGTTTTTAAGTAAAAAAGTTGGATTTTAAATTAATCAAGTTTGGAGTTATACAAATAATAAAGAGTGAAAAATTAAATAAAACCTTAAAAAGAATAATTAAGCTAAATTCAAAAATATTAAGGAATAAATTTGTAATAACTAGCTAAATTTGACCATCGGGAGTGAGGCGAAAATTTTCTAAGTGCTTTAAAAAGCTATCTTAAGAACCAAACCACGTAGAACTTTCATCGACATTTTAAAAGAACCAGAATAAACCAGAATAAACATTAGAGAAAACAAAATTTGAAAAATTTAAAAAACGAAAAAGTTACAGCAGTTTTAATAAAATAGACATTTTTCAGTGTTCCAAAAATGATAATCAAACTCTGCAAGCTAAAACAGATTCGTTGCCCGACTTGCCTGTACAAGGAATAAATCCAAAGATAGCAAGTATTGCAGGCGGGGTGAGGTAGGTTAAATTCACCGCTATATATACTAGGTTTTCTAAGACTTTAGAGACAGTCTGAAATAAATTTTAATACGAGGTGCCGCGGAACGCTATGCTGGACCGCGAGTAGGACCGTCATCAGGCCAGATGGACCAAACCTCGACGCTTTCGACGTCCAGGACTACCAAGGGATGAAGGCTCCAGACTCAGCCTCCAGGACGCGGGAATAGAGGAAAACCACCACCGACGAACCAGGGATGGCGACTTCCGATGTCCAAGGACCAGGGAATCCAGACGAGGGACTCCAGGACCGGCAGGAACATCTTTGGCAAGTCATTTTCTTTATTCGATACCAATTACGTCAAATTTAGTTAGTTAATTTTATTAAATTCTAACAAATATTCAAGCTTAAACAATGACTTCACTCTTTATAAAATTTTAATAAATTGTATGCTAAATAAAAAGAATTTATGTGATCAGAATATTTCAAATGATAAGTATTAAACTTACAAAGGGTTTTTGGCCATAAGCCATTTATTTTAAAGGAAATAAGAATTTTTCGAATATTATAAATTTAAAATCTAAGTGTCATAAACACGAATTTACCAATTCAATATAGAAGATAAATTTTTATTATGTATAATTTGGAAAATAATTTTATGTTTATGTGAATGTAATTGATCTATATGGAAATTTTTAAGGCATGAGGAACAACAAGTTATTTAGTGAATTGTTTTGTTAATATAATTGTGTTGTATTTGAAAGGATAAATTTTCTTTTTTATTTAAATAAATAGAATTAAATATGTTATAAAAATCAACAGTATTTGCATTTCATCCTGTGTCGAATAATCAATAAAAACTGTTTAGCTTTTTCCAACTAATATGAAAATGATTATTAAATCAGTAAACAAGTTTCATTAAATTTCATTAAATGATAATAGCTGAAGCCTAATGTTTTTAAAGAGTTTCTCTCAACTAACTTCATGAGCTAGCCTAAAGATTAGTTGGTTTTTTGTATAAAAGTCCAGAGATTTATCTACTGGCAGATTGTGTTTAAAGGGACACAGGAGCCTTTTAAAATAGGTAATTTAAACACGATCATATTTTGCACGTTCCCTTGCTGTCTCTGCCGATCATCATCACGTGGTAAGACTCTGTGAATATTTTGTGTATTATTTTAAATGTGTTTCTTTCCACCTGACTATTGAAATGACATGTGTGACTATATCTAGACCATACATAATTGATAAACCAATTTTGGAGAGTTTATACTTATTTTAAATAGTAGTCAGCGGGAATAGGCTTGTTTTGGGCCTGGCCTTACGAGCGGGAAATATACACGTAACTCAGGGAGTTTAGCACGGTTTTACAAGCGGGGTGATTGGCAGATGTTTGGTTTGTTTATAAACAAGTTTTTCAAACAACATATTTCGGGATTCTGCGAGAAGGGATATCAAATAAAAGTAGGGTGGGACGTTGCAGAATTGGCGCCCGAACGGTAGGGACTTTGAACAGGTTCCCTATATCAAGATTAAATAGTTAAATTATAGAAATAAATCGAGATTGTTTAAATAAGTGAAGTAAGAATGTTTTAAATAATGCAATTAAATTTTTAAATAATAATATAAATTGAACGAATCCAAGAGCGTACAAATAAAAATAAAATAAATAAATAACTGAATTTGAATAAAGTTTTAGACGAAAGAGCGGGTAGGAACCATCTGGCCTAAAGCAAATCAAATAGAAAAGAATCAGTGGATAAATAATTAATTGAATAAAAATAAATATTAAATCAAATTGTCTAAATCCGAGATGGAAAAATTGATGGCCTTTTTAAAGGCAAAAGAAGAAAAAGATAAAGAAGAGCGAGAGAAAGAGAAGCCGGAAGAGAAACGATTGAGAGAGACAATTGAGAGAGAAAGAGAAGGTGGAAGAGAAACGATTGAGAGAGGAAGAGAGACAATTGAGAGAGAAAGAGAAGGAGGACGCAAAACAAAGAGAGAAGGAGAGAGAAGACAAAGAAAAACAAAAGGAGAAGGAGAGAGAAGACAAAGAAAAACGATGGAGAGAGGAAGAGAAAATGGAAAGACGACAGTTATGGGAGGCTTTCCAGTTAAAATTCGATGACTACCAAAAAGAAAATGAGACTAAGACAAATAACATATACGAAAAGTTAAACGAACATGAGACGGAAATAGAAAGACTAAGAACTAAAACGGAAACAAAAACGACTAAATTAAATGAAAAAGTACAGAATATCCAGGAGGAGATTAAAACAGTGAAACAACAAGTTGCAAAAGTAAAGCAAACAGCTGGAGCAGGAATAGTAACACAAGTTTGCTTACCAAGGGTAATAGACAGGAACGGGGAGGCTACGTACCGTAGAATTGAGTTCTGGGGGAATGACAAAGAATATCCAATGACATTCCTAGGGGAAATAGAAGACCTATTTTCCGAGATAGACAATACTATGGACGAGACTGCCAAATTAAGGATAGTAGAGCGATATTTGAAAGGGGCAGCGGATGCATGGTGGAAAGCCATCAAGAACAACACAGAAACTTATTCTGAATTCAAGCATGAATTCACGGAGCATTTCTGGAGTTATCGCCAGCAGGATCGGATACGCAGACAAATAAATCAAGGGCGCTACCATAATAATGGACCATACTCTATGGCAGAGTATTTTATTATGATGGTAAACAGGGCGAAAAACTTAGACCCGATAATCCCAGAGAACCATCTGATTTTCATGTAGATGAAACATTTTGGGAGTAACGTTCAGCTAGCTAGTGTGGGGAACCCCACAAGTAATATCAAACAAGCAATAGTTTTCCTACAACAGCTAGACAGCGTTACTGACAATGGAAATGGTAATGGGAACGCTCAAAGAAGTCAACAGAGGCAGGTTGCTCCAAACCAACAACCTAACCCTAACCCAAGGTCCCATGGTGATACCACAAAATACCAAAATACCAAGTATCCTAAAAACCCTCATCCTAAATCGCCTATCCCCGGACCAAGCGACCAGAAGCCAAAAAACTAAATATGAGGATCTCTGGCAACAATCAGGGAGATACGTTAACCAGGTTAGAGATCCGAGGCAATAAGAAGTCAAAAATAATTCAGAGCGAGAGACCGAAGGAAAAGCCGGTTTACCATCATAATAAGATTAGCCTAGGCGGTTTTTCCATGTCTATTAGGGACGATTTGTTAGAGGAAGGAAATGACTCGGTTATAAAACTGGAGAATGTAGACCAGTGTAAAGTGATAGAGTGCGAAATTAAAGACCATTAGTTAATTGCCCAAGTTGATACAGGTGCCCAAACGTCTGTGATTAAAACAGAAAAATACATAACCCTAAAACAAAACGGGAATCTATTCTATGAGCTACCTATAGCTAACGTAGCGATAGTCACAGTATTAGGGTCAACCTGTAAACGAGTCAAATTGCAAACGATGCTACCTCTAACATTAAACGGACACACAAAGGAATTTGTTTTCTTGATAGTGGACAATCTACGGGTTGACCTCATCTTGGGAGCAAATACTTTGTGTGCGTTAAAAGCCCGAATAAACATGGAGAGGTCATTTATGACGTATGAGATTGATGGATATCTGCTGCACCAGGAGTTACTAGTATCAAATAAGACAAAAGATAGGATGTAATAAGATTAGTAAAGTAGTAAACAAAAATTTATTATGTTCGGACGATACAAGCGGGGAACAGAAAGTAAATATAATAAAATCGCCTAGTATAGGCGGACCAATTAACGACGGCAAATTAACACCTGAAAGGCCGACATTGGAGGGTCCGATAGTGGATAGCGAGCAGAGGGGCTATTCATGTGCAAGGGTCAGGAAGATGGGTCCTTGTGCGAGTTAGGTGGTGACAAACGAGAATGTAAACAAACTGTAAACAAAAATATAACTAAAAATTTATTATGTTCCAACGATACAAGCTGCAACGTCCCACCCTATTTTTATTTGATATCCCTTCTCGCAAAATACCAAAATTTTGTTGTTTAAAAAACATATTTATAAACAAACCAAACATCTGCCAATCACCCCGCTTGTTAAACCGTGCTAAACTCCCTGAGTTACGTGTATATTTCCCGCTCATACGGCCATGCCCACAACAAGCCTATTCCCGCTGACTACTATTTAAAATAAGTATAAACTCTCCAAAATTGGTTTATCAATTAAGTATGGTGTAGATATAGTCACACATGTCATTTCAATAGTCAGCTGGAAAGAAACTCATTTAAAATAATACACAAAATATTCACAGAGTCTTACCACCTGATGATGATCGGCAGAGACAGCAAGGGAACGTGCAAAATATGATCGTGTTTAAATTACCTATTTTAAAAGGCTCCAGTGTCCTTTTAAACACAATCTGCCAGTAGATAAATCTCTGGACTTTTATACAAAAAACCAACTAATCTTTAGGCTAGCTCATGAAGTTAGTTGAGAGAAACTCTTTAAAAACATTAGGCTTTAACTATTATCATTTAATGAAATTTAATTAAATTTGTTTACTGATTTAATAATTATTTTCATATTAGTTGGAAAAAGCTAAACAGTTTTTATTGATTATTCGACACAGGATGAAATGCAAATACTGTTGATTTTTATAACATATTTAATTCTATTTATTTAAATAAAAAAGAAAATTTATCCTTTTAAATACAACACAATTATATTAACAAAACAATTCACTAAGTAACTTGTTGTTTCTCATGCTTTAAAAACTTATAATTTCCATATATGTCAATTACATTTACATAAACATAAAATTACTTTCCAAATTACACATAATAAAAATTTACGTAATTGGTATCGAATAAAGAAAATGACTTGCCACAGATGTTCCTGCCAGTCCTGGAGTCCCTCGTCTGGATTCCCTGGTCCTTGGACTTTGGAAGTCGCCATCCCTGGTTCGTCGGTGATGGTTTTTCTCCATTCCCGCGTCCTGGAGGCTGAGTCTGGAGCCTTCATCCCTTGGTGGTCCTGGACGTCGAAAGCGTCGAGGTTTGGTCCATCTGGCCTGATGACGGTCCTACTCGCGGTCCAGCATAGCGTTCCGCGGTACCTCGTATTAAAATTTATTTCAGACTGTCTCTAAAATCTTAGAGACCTAGTATATATAGCGGTGAATTTAACCTACCTCACCCCGCCTGCAATACTTGCTATCTTTGGATTTATTCCTTGTACAGGCAAGTCGGGCAACGAATCTGTTTTAGCTTGCAGAGTTTGATTATCATTTTTGGAACACTGAAAAATGTCTATTTTATTAAAACTGCTGTAACTATTTTGTTTTTTAAGTTTTTCAAATTTTGTTTTCACTAATGTTTATTCTAACTTATTCTGGTTCTTTTAAAATGTCGATGAAAGTTCTACGTGGTTTGGTTCTTAAGATAGCTTTTTTAAGCATTTAGAAAGTTTTCGCTTCACTCCCGATGGTCAAATTTAGCTAGTTATTACAAATTTATTCTTTAATATTTTTTAATTTAGCTTAATTATTCTATTTAAGGTTTTATTTAATTTTTCACTCTTTATTATTTGTATAACTCCCAACTTGATTAATTTAAAAATCAACTTTATTACTTAAAAACAGGAAATTATTTATTTCCTATATGCCACGGTATATCACACCGTTGCAAGTTCCCCGCTAGAGAGGTCAAAAAAGTTTTTACTTTATTAAAATATTTTTTACCAATTCATAACCTTAATCCTACTTAAACTATCTTATGCTATTACAAAAATTTCCTTATTATTAATTTCTTGTCTCTTGATAAGTTTTCAACCTGAAACACTTCAAACACATCCATTAGCAATTTATTAGTAACTTTTGTCTATACTAAATTCTATTTCGTCAATTGACACATTGTTCACCAAACTAATGGCTGTCATTTGCTTTATTTATCTACCACGTCAATTTCATCTACATCAGTTATGGCTTTAAAAACAATGACTTCATAACAAGCCTACTTGCAATTAAAAACCTAACTAATTCTACAATATTATATTTTAAACATATTCCTTTTATATCTTAAGTATCACTTGTTGTTATTGTGTCAGCTGTGGAAGTACAGTTTATCTAGCTGGGTTTGTTTATTTTCCGATAGAACCCCTTGTCGTACCGGCTAACTGTTACGTGAATTCCACATTCCATTCTACCTGGTAAGGTCAATGAGCTGGCTTGTAAACATCCTATCAAAATACACAAATAATTTGATGCAGTTTATTGCATCACAGTAAGCTTATCGCTTGCATACTGGTTCTATTATTGAAGCAACATTCTAATTTGGCATTTCCTTATTTTTTGGTTCATGATAAGTGTAAAGTTCACATTTTAGAATTCCTTTACTCGTCATAAAACTTTTTAATGTCATAGATGCCTCGGATTTTATTTGTAACCATGTTTCCTAATGATATCCATGACTTGTTTATTTATACTCTTAATGTAAACATGTTTGTTTACCATTTTAACAATTTTATTTTTTCTTAAATGTGCATACTGTTTGTTGTATACATGTTCTATAAATGGAACAATATTTTGTTTTGGCATCACAACCTTCGTTCTATTGTTTACAATTTTACATAATACATTGTTACAAATTTTATAATGATTAAAATGATTTATTTAATTTATTATATGCAGAAGCTCAGGTTCTTGCTCCTGGACTTGTCTCATCTCCTTAAACATTTTTTGTATGATTGTAGGGCATCCTATCTTAATTTGTCCTACTTTAATTTAATTTAGGCCCTTTTGCCCGCTATTATTCTGGTACGTCCGGCTTATTTTGTTGCAAGGAATGTTTTATGAAATCGTTCCCCGCCCGTCCACCGTATGTTTCAGTGCGGCCGTGTTTACAAACACTGGTGCCTGCCCTAATCTTGAGCTCTTGTTTACATTTATTCGACCTGCTGGGTCTTTTATTCAAAACATCTGAATACTTTATTGTTAATTGTTGTAAACTAGACAATTCTTGTTTGTTTAAAGTACAGCGGTTATTATTTGTACTGTCTATCTTAATAGCATTCAGTTTAAAATATTTTTTACTCGTCCCGTAATTTTTTACGGCGCTTCGCAATACGCCATTGTGCATAACCTCTGTATTTTATTTTTGTTTTTAATTTATTGTTACTTGGTTTATTTTGGTAATTTTGGTACTTCTGAGATTTACCTTTAAATTTATTTTTAGCGAACAATTTGGACTTTGTTTCCAAACAAGATTGATTAGAATTAAAATGCTTCGGAATTCCTGTTATGTCTAACTGATTAGTCTCCCAACAATTAGGTCTTTCCCTAACTTGTTGGAATTTTAATTGTTTCGGCTTGTAGCCATTTTTATTTAATTCGTCGAATCCTCCCTCGTCATTATTTAATTTGTTTGTTGTAGGTTTGGTTAACCCATTTTTTGCTTTGTTTAATCCCGTTAGCTTACTTGATTCCGTTCTTTCACAGTTTAATAATTCAATCTCCCTTGAATTTTCGCTTAATTTGTTATCTAAATATTTGGTAATCTCGTTTGTAACTTTTGTTGTTGACAATTGTTTTAAATTTATGGTTTGTTCCCCGCTTTGCAACGGTGTGATATACCGTGGCAAATAGGAAATAAATAATTTCCTGTTTTTAAGTAATAAAGTTGATTTGTAAATTAATCAAGTTGGGAGTTATACAAATAATAAAGAGTGAAAAATTAAATAAAACCTTAAATAGAATAATTAGGCTAAATTAAAAAATATTAAAGAATAAATTTGTAATAACTAGCTAAATTTGACCATCGGGAGTGAGGCGAAATCTTTCTAAGTGCTTAAAAAAGCTATCTTAAGAACCAAACCACGTAGAACTTTCATCGACATTTTAAAAGAACCAGAATAAGCCAGAATAAACATTAGTGAAAACAAAATTTGAAAAACCTAAAAAACAAAAAAGTTACAGCAGTTTTAATAAAATAGACATTTTTCAGTGATCCAAAAATGATAATCAAACTCTGCAAGCTAAAACAGATTCGTTGCCCGACTTGCCTGTACAAGGAATAAATCCAAAGATAGCAAGTATTGCAGGCGGGGTGAGGTAGGTTAAATTCACCGCTATATATACTAGGTCTCTAAGACTTTAGAGACAGTCTGAAATAAATTTTAATACGAGGTGCCGCGGAACGCTATGCTGGACCGCGAGTAGGACCGTCATCAGGCCAGATGGACCAAACCTCGACGCTTTCGACGTCCAGGACTACCAAGGGATTAAGGCTCCAGACTCAGCCTCCAGGACGCGGGAATGGAGAAAAACCACCACCGACGAACCAGGGATGGCGACCTCCGATGTCCAAAGACCAGGGAATCCAGACGAGGGACTCCAGGACCGGCAGGAACATCTGTGGCAAGTCATTTTCTTTATTCGATACCAATTACGTCAAATTTAGTTAGTTAATTTTATTAAATTCAAACAAATATTCAAGCTTAAACAATGACTTCACTCTTTATAAAATATTAATAAATTGTATGCTAAATAAAAAGAATTTATGTGATCAGAATATTTCAAATGATAAGTATTAAACTTACAAAGGGTTTTTGGCCATAAGCCATTTATTTTAAAGGAAATAAGAATTTTTCGAATATTATAAATTTAAAATCTAAGTGTCATAAAGACGAATTTACCAATTGAATATAGAAGATAAATTTTTATTATGTATAATTTGGAAAATAATTTTATGTTTATGTAAATGTAATTGACATATATGGAAATTATAAGTTTTTAAAGCATGAGAAACAACAAGTTACTTAGTGAATTGTTTTGTTAATATAATTGTGTTGTATTTAAAAGGATAAATTTTCTTTTTTATTTAAATAAATAGAATTAAATATGTTATAAAAATCAACAGTATTTGCATTTCATCCTGTGTCGAATAATCAATAAAAACTGTTTAGCTTTTTCCAACTAATATGAAAATAATTATTAAATCAGTAAACAAATTTAATTAAATTTCATTAAATGATAATAGTTAAAGCCTAATGTTTTTAAAGAGTTTCTCTCAACTAACTTCATGAGCTAGCCTAAAGATTAGTTGGTTTTTTGTATAAAAGTCCAGAGATTTATCTACTGGCAGATTGTGTTTAAAAGGACACAGGAGCCTTTTAAAATAGGTAATTTAAACACGATCATATTTTGCACGTTCCCTTGCTGTCTCTGCCGATCATCATCACGTGGTAAGACTCTGTGAATATTTTGTGTATTATTTTAAATGTGTTTCTTTCCAGCTGACTATTGAAATGACATGTATGACTATATCTACACCATACATAATTGATAAACCAATTTTGGAGAGTTTATACTTATTGTAAATAGTAGTCAGCGGGAATAGGCTTGTTGTGGGCATGGCCCTATGAGCGGGAAATATACACGTAACTCAGGGAGTTTAGCACGGTTTAACAAGCGGGGTGATTGGCAGATGTTTGGTTTGTTTATAAATATGTTTTTTAAACAACAAAATTTTGGTATTCGGCGAGAAGGGATATCAAATAAAAGTAGGGTGGGACGTTGCAGAATTGGCGCCCGAACGGTAGGGACTTTGAACAGGTTCCCTATATCAAGATTAAATAGTTAAATTATAGAAATAAATCGAGATTGTTTAAATAAGTGAAGTCAGAATGTTTTAAATAATGCAAATAAATTTTTAAATAATAATATAAATTGAACGAATCCAAGAGCGTACAAATAAAAACAAAATAAATAAATAACTGAATTTGAATAAAGATTTAAACGAAAGAGCGGGTAGAAACCATCTGGCCTAAAGCAAATCAAATAGACAGGAATCAGTGGATAAATAATTAATTGAATAATAAATAAATATTAAATCAAAATGTCTAGATCCGAGATGGATAAATTGATGGCCTTTTTCAAGGCAAAAGAAGAAAAAGATAAAGAAGAGCGAGAGAAAGAGAAGGCGGAAGAGAGACAATTGAGAGAGAAAGAGAAGGAGGAAGCAAAACAAAGAGAGAAGGAGAGAGAAGACAAAGAAAAACGATGGAGAGAGGAAGAGAAATAATTGAGAGAGAAAGAGAAGGCGGAAGAGAAAATGGAAAGACGACAGTTATGGGAGGCTTTCCAGTTAAAATTCTAAACTACCAAAAAGAAACTGAGACTAAGACAAATCACATATACGAAAGGTTGAACGAACATGAGACGGAAATAGAAAGACTAAGAACTAAAACGGAAACAAAAACGACTAAATTAAATGAAAAAGTACAGAATATCCAGGAGGAGATTAAAACAGTGAAACAACAAGTTGCAAAAGTAAAGCAAACAGCTGGAGCAGGAATAGTAACACAAGTTTGCTTACCAAGGGTAATAGACAGGAACGGGGAGGCTACGTACCGTAGAATTGAGTTCTGGGGGAATGACAAAGAAGATCCAATGACATTCCTAGGGGAAATAGAAGACCTATTTTCCGAGATAGACAATACTATGGACGAGACTGCCAAATTAAGGATAGTAGAGCGATATTTGAAAGGGGCAGCGGATGCATGGTGGAAAGCCATCAAGAACAACACAGAAACTTATTCTGAATTCAAGCATGAATTCACGGAGCATTTCTGGAGTTATCGCCAGCAGGATCGGATACGCAGAAAAATAAATCAAGGGCGCTACCATAATAATGGACCATACTCTATGGCAGAGTATTTTATTATGATGGTAAACAGGGCGAAAAACTTAGACCCGATAATCCCAGAGAACCATCTGATTTTCATGTTGATGAAACATTTTGGGAGTAACGTTCAGCTAGCTAGTGTGGGGAACCCCACAAGTAATATCAAACAAGCAATAGTTTTCCTACAACAGCTAGACAGCGTTACTGACAATGGAAATGGTAATGGGAACGCTCAAAGAAGTCAACAGAGGCAGGTTGCTCCAAACCAACAACCTAACCCTAACCCAAGGTCCCATGGTGATACCACAAAATACCAAAATACCAAGTATCCTAAAAACCCTCATCCTAAATCGCCTATCCCCGGACCAAGCGACCAGAAGCCAAAAAACTAAATATGAGGATCTCTGGCAACAATCAGGGAGATACGTTAACCAGGTTAGAGATCCGAGGCAATAAAAAGTCAAAAATAATTCAGAGCGAGACACCAAAGGAAAAGCCGGTTTACCATCATAATGAGATTAGCCTAGGCGGTTTTTCCATGTCTATTCGGGACGATTTGTTAGAGGAAGGAAATGACTCAGTTATAAAACTGGAGAATGTAGACCAGTGTCCAGTGATAGAGTGCGAAATTAAAGACCATAAGTTAATTGCCCAAGTTGATACAGGTGCCCAAATGTATGTGATTAAAACAGAAAAATACATAACCCTAAAACAAAACGGGAATCTATTCTATGAGCTACCTATAGCTAACGTAGCGATAGTCACAGCATTAGGGTCAACCTGGAGGTCGAATAAACATGGAGAGATCATTTATGACGTATGAGATTGATGGATATCTGCTGCACCAGAAGTTTCTAGTATCAAATAATAACAAGGACAATATAAGACAAGAGATAGGATGTAATAAGATTAGTAAAGTAGTAAACAAAAATATTAACAAAAATTTATTATGTTCCGACGATACAAGCGGGGAACAGAAAGTAAATATAATAAAATCGCCTATTATAGGCGGACCAATTAACGACGGCCTTAACACCTGAAGAGCCGACATCGGAGGGTCCGATAGTGGATAGCGAGCAGAGGGGGCTATTCATGTGCAAGGGTCAGGAAGATGGGTCCTTGTGCGAGTTAGGTGGTGACAAACTAGAATGTAAACAAACTGTAAACAAAAATATAACTAAAAATCTAATATGTTCCAACGATACAAGCGGGGAACAAACCATAAAATTAAAACAATTGTCAACGACAAAAGTTACAAACGAGATTACCAAAAATTTAGGTAACAAAGTAAGCGAAAATTCAAGGGAGAGTGAATTATTAAACTGTGAAAGAACGGAATCAAGTAAGCTAACGGGATTAAACAAAGCAAAAAATGGGTTAACCAAACCTACAACAAACAAATTATATAATGACGAGGGAGGATTCGACGAATTAAATAAAAATGGCTACAAGTCGAAACAATTAAAATTCCAACAAGTTAGGGAAATACCTAATTGTCGGAAGACTAATCAGTTAGACTTAACAGGAATTCCGAAGCATTTCAATTCTAATCAATCTTGTTTGGAAACAAAGTCCAAATTGTTCGCTAAAAATAAATTTAAAGGTAAATCTCAGAAGTATCAAAATTACCAAAATAAACCAAGTAACAATAAATTAAAAACAAAAATAAAATACAGAGGTTATGCACAATGGCGTAACGCCAAGCGCAGAAAGAAAACCAGAACGCGTAAAACATATCTTAAACTGAATACGGTTAAGTTGGAAAATACAAATAATCACTGTATATTAAACAAACAAGAAATGTCCAGGTTACAAGACTTGATAAACAGTTATTCTGATGTTTTTAATGAAAAACCAGGTAGATCTAATAAATATAAACAAGCGCTCAAAATTAAGGAAGGCACAGCTTTTGTAAACAGGAACTATCCTATTCCAATGAACTTCCGCAAACAGGTTCAGGAAGAAATCGATAAAATGCTCCGATATGACATAATTGAGAGGTCAAGGACGTTGTATGTTAATCCTATGGTTGTTGTCATAAAATCAGACAATACGGTTCGACTTTGTTTAGACGCTAGGAAATTAAACGAGATAACTGTACCCGATTATGAAAGTGCACCTAGTATAGACGACATCCTAAGAAAAGGAAGGAATAAGCGGTATATTTCGAAGATCGATATGACATCAAGTTTTTGGCAAGTACCATTGACACATGAGTCAAAGAAATATACCGGCTTTTTATTCGACAATAAGGTGTACAATTTTAAGGTCGTTCCATTCGGGTTACAGAATTCTCTAGCGGCCCTAGTAAGAACAGTCGATTTACCACTTGGCGTGGAATTAAGCGACAACATATTAGCCTATGTTGACGACCTATTATGTCTATCGGAGACGTTTGAGGAACACCTCGAGCACTTGCATATAATATTTTCCAAATTCAGGGAGGGAAATTTAACAATAAATCCCAATAAGACATTGTTCTGCCAACAGGAAGAGAAGTTTTTAGGGTACGTTTTTGACCAGAAAGGGGTAAAAACTGACCCAGATAAGCTACAAGCGATTCGCGATTTTCCTAGTCCTAAGAACAAGAAACAATTACAATCATTCTTAGGATTTGTAAATTATTATTCGCGATTCACAAGTCAATACGCCCGAGAAACTTTACCCCTGTTGAAGCTGTTAAGAAAAGGACAACCCTGGGTTTGGGATATAGAAATGCAAGATGCATTTAAGAACGTAAAAAACCTGTTTGTGGAAGCAGTTACTTTGACACATCCGGTGGAAGGTCGGGGAACGTTTTTACAAACTGATGCGAGCGATAACGCTATAGCAAGTCAGCTGTACCAAGAAGACCAACAGGGCAGATTACAGGTAATAGGCTTTGTATCGAGAACACTGAAACAGGCGGAATTAGGATATACAGTGTGCGAAAAGGAGCTTTTGGCAATCGTGCATGGCCTAAGGAAGTTTCGGCCATTGATAGTAGGGGCCCCATTAACTATCATTACAGACAACAAAGCACTAAAGTTTCTTTATTCATGCAATTATACCAATGCACGCATAACTAGGTGGATTCTTGCGATACAGGAATATCAGCCAAAAATGAGACACTGTCCGGGAAAAGAAAACGTTCCTTGTGACACTATAAGTCGGATGTATCAAACTAATATGGGGAATAATAGCGGGCAAAAGGGTTTAAATTTAATTAAAATAGGACAAATTAAGATAGAATGCCCTACAATCATACAAAAAATGTTTAAGGAGATGAGACAAGTTCAGGAGCAAGAACCTGAGCTTCTTCATATAATAAATCAAATAAATCAGTTTAATCATTATAAAATTTGTAACAATGTATTATGTAAAATTGTAAATAATAGAACAAAGGTTGTGATGCCAAAACAAAATATTGTTCCATTTATAGAGCATGTACACAAACAATATGCACATTTAGGAAAAAATAAAATTGTTAAAATGGTAAACAAACATGTTTACATTAAGAGTATAAATAAACATGTCATGGATGTCATAAGGAAATGTCGGATCTGCCAGTTTGCAAAAGTAACAAATCGATATTTGCAAGCAAGGACTAAACCCATTTTAACACAACAGCCGGGAGAGATTGTTGCTGTCGATTTTTTAGGACCTTTGCCCCGGAGCACAGGAGGTGCAAGGCACATTTTAGTTGTAGTAGACGTTTTCTCGAAATTGGTAAAATTATATGCAGTCAAGCGCCCAAATACGACGAGTACAATCGCCAAACTGTCGCATTATTTTCAGACAATATTGAAGCCTAGGCGAATACTCTCAGATTTCGGATCGGCCTTTACGTCTCGACAATGGAATTTATGGATGCACGACAACAGTGTTGAGCATACATTAATTCCGGTCAGGCATCCACAAGTAAACCATGCCGAGAGAATAAACCGAGATCTGGGCAGGATTCTTAGGACCTATTGCCATGAAGCGCAGTCATCATGGATGAGAAACCTACCATATATGGAACAGGTAATTAACATCATTCCCCACGAGGTAACTGGATATTCACCTATCCAGGTACACCATGGGGAAGTACCGATATATATATGGGAGAGATTTCTGCCAGATGATTTTAGAAATGCGGAACAAGCGACACAAAGAGAGACATTACAGAATGTATTCGATCGCATCAGGACAGTGGGAGAAAGACGGGCTGCTATGAAAAATATAAACTGCCGAGAAACGTCGTTTCAACCGGGTGATTTAGTCCTAATCACTAGACACAATAGATCAGATGTGTCTAAGAACGAGACAGAGAAGCTGTTGTTAAGGTACCAGGGTCCTTATAAAATTAAGAGGAAAATGGGTCGAAGAACATATGAGATTGCAAACGTGGTTACAAATAAAATCCGAGGCATCTATGACATTAAAGACATTAAAAAGTTTTATGATGAGTAAAAAATATTTTAAACTAAATGCTATTAAGATAGACAGTGCAAATAATAACCGCTGTACTTTAAATAAACAAAAATTGTCTAGGTTACAACAGTTAATAATAAAGTATTCAGATGTTTTGAATAAAAGACCCAGCAAATCGAACAAATGTAAACACGAGCTCAAGATTAGGCCAGGCATTAGTGTTTGTAAACACGATCACAATGAAACATCCGGTGGACGGGCGGGGATCGATTTCATAAAACATTTCTTGCAACAAAATAAGCCGGACGTACCAGAATAGTAGAGGGCAAAAGGGCCTAAATGTAGTTAAAGCAGGACAAAGTAAATAGAATGTCCTACGGAAATTCCAAAAATGTTTAACGGGAAATGTTTAGGGGATATGAGGCAAACTCAGGAACAATAACCTGATTTGTTACAAGTAATTAATCAAATTAACTGTTTTAACAATTATAAAATATCTCATAATGTATTCTGTAAAATTGTATATGATATTAAAGACATTAAGAAGTTTTATGACGAGTAAAGGAATTCTAAAATGTGAACTTAACACTTATCATGACCTAAAAAACATAAACGCCAAATTAGAATATTGCTTCAATAATAGAACCAGTATGCAAGCGATAAGCGAAGTTAGGCAGGAATAAAATTGTCAGAATGATTAACAAACTGATTTAAAGTAAAAACAAGAATAAGCAGTAGTTGAATAAGGCTAAATCTAAACTTTAAACTTAGCTACTTATCTGTAAAGGGACAAATGTAAAGCCGAATGGAAAACAAACTATTTAATAACTGAACCAATATTTCAAACATTACAAAGTATTATTCAGGAGGTCTGTGTGTATTGAGCAAACATTGGCGAGCTACATCCACTGCGTAAGTCAACAAGCCGGTTAAATCAAGAAGCAGGCTTACTTTAAATGACTTGTACAACAAATACGCTGTCAGACCTTTCCAAATAAAACAAGAAATTAGTGTGCATGAAATAGTGGGTCGTTAGATTGAACTTAGATAATCTGGACACAAGCCAGTTTTATAAACTGTACAATATAAAACTAGAGAATTTGAAGGCAAGGGTCGTTATGTTTTAACATGATAAGTTCAAGGAAGCAATCCATTAAATTATTGTGTATTTTGATAGGATGTTTACAAGCCAGCTCATTGACCTTACCAGGTAGAATGGAATGTGGAATTCACGTAACAGTCAGCCTGTACGACAAGGGGTTCTATCGGAAAATAAACAAACTAATCTAGATAAACTGTACTTCCACAGCTGACACAATAACAACACGTAATACTTAAGACGTAAAAGGAGATATGTTTAAAATATAGAATTGTAGAATTAGTTAGGTTTTTATTTGCAAGTAGGCTTGTTATGAAGTCATTGTTTTTAAAGCCGTAACTGATATAGATGAAATTGACGTGGTAGATAAATAAAGGAAATGACAGCCATTAGTGTGGTGAACAATGTGTCAATTGACGAAATAGAATTTAGTATAGACAAAAGTGACTAATAAATTACTAATGGAATGTGTTTGAAGTGTTTCAGGTTGAAAACTTATCAAGAGACAAGAGATTAATATTAAGGAAATTTTTGTAATAGCATAAGATAGTTTAAGTAGGATTAAGGTTATGAATTGGTAAAAAATATTTTAATAAAGTAAAAACAATTTTGACCTTTTAAGCAGGGAAGTTGTAACGGTCTCATATACCGTGACAAATAGGAAATAAATAATTTCCTGTTTTTAAGTAATAAAGTTGACTTTTAAATTAATCAAGTTTGGAGTTATACAAATAATAAAGAGTGAAAAATTAAATTTCAGTGTTCCAGACATTTTTTCAGAGACATTTTTCAGTGTTCCAAAAATGATAATCAAGCTCTGCAAGCTAAAACAGATTCGTTGCCCGACTTGCCTGTACAAGGAATAAATCCAAAGATAGCAAGTATTGCAGGCGGGGTGAGGTAGGTTAAATTCACCGCTATATATACTAGGTCTCTAAGATTTTAGAGACAGTCTGAAATAAATTTTAATACGAGGTGCCGCGGAACGCTATGCTGGACCGCGAGTAGGACCGTCATCAGGCCAGATGGACCAAACCTCGACGCTTTCGACGTCCAGGACCACCAAGGGATGAAGGCTCCAGACTCAGCCTCCAGGACGCGGGAATGGAGAAAAACCATCACCGACGAACCAGGGATGGCGACTTCCGATGTCCAAGGACCAGGGAATCCAGACGAGGGACTCCAGGACCGGCAGGAACATCTTTGGTAAGTCATTTTCTTTATTCGATACCAATTACGTCAAATTTAGTTAGTTAATTTTATTAAATTCAAACAAATATTCAAGCTTAAACAATAACTTCACTCTTTATAAAATTTTAATAAATTGTATGCTATTTAAAATGAATTTATGTGATCAGAATATTTCAAATGATAAATATTAAACTTACTAAGGGTTTTTGGCCATAAGCCATTTATTTTAAAAGAAATAAGAATTTTTTGAATATTATAAATTTAAAAATCAAGTGTCATAAAGACGAATTTACCAATTCAATATAGAAGATAAATTTTTATTAGGTGTAATTTGGAAAATAATTTTATGTTTATGTAAATGTAATTGACATATATGGAAATTATAAGTTCTTAAAGTATGAGAAACAACAAGTTATTTAGTGAGTTGTGTTGTTAATATAATTGTGTTGTATTTGAAAGGAAAAATTTTCTTTTTTATTTGAATAAATAGAATTAAATATGTTATAAAAATCAACAGTATTTGCATTTCATCCTGTGTCGAATAATCAATAAAAACTGTTTAGCTTTTTCCAACTAATATGAAAATGATTATTAAATCAGTAAACAAGTTTAATTAAATTTCATTAAATGATAATAGCTAAAGCCTAATGTTTTTAAAGAGTTTCTCTCAACTAACTTCATGAGCTAGCCTAAAGATTAGTTGGTTTTTTGTATAAAAGTCCAGAGATTTATCTACTGGCAGATTGTGTTTAAAAGGACACAGGAGCCTTTTAAAATAGGTAATTTAAAGACGATCATATTTTGCACGTTCCCTTGCTGTCTCTGCGGATCATCATCAGGTGGTAAAACTCTGTGAATATTTTGTGTATTATTTTAAATGTGTTTCTTTCCAGCTGACTATTGAAATGACAAGTGTGACTATATCTAGACCATACATAATTGATGAACCAATTTTGGAGAGTTTATACTTATTTTAAATAGTAGTCAGCGGGAATAGGCTTGTTTTGGGCCTGGCCCTACGAGCGGGAAATATACACGTAACTCAGGGAGTTTAGCACGGTTTTACAAGCGGGGTGATTGGCAGATGTTTGGTTTGTTTATAAACAAGTTTTTCAAACAACATATTTCGGTATTCTGCGAGAAGGGATATCAAATAAAAGTAGGGTGGGACGTTGCAACACACACACACACACACACACACACACCACAACGTAACCATCGGTGCGAATTAAAAGTATACGTCTTCAATTGCTTAGTTACGGTACGATAACCTACCCACTGCACGTCTAGTCTGCAAGATAAAAAGCGCAAATATTACATCACTGTCCTGAAGTCGAATACTTGTTAACAACATAAAATATTGCAAGATCTTATTAATTATTCTTTAACTAAAAACTTGCTTACTATACCAATTGTTATACTTCGACATAATTGTAATAACATTTCTTTAGTGTTCACAACCCCTCATAAGGACCACAAGAGTACTTTGTCTTTGCTCTTTAGGCAAGAATCACTACATATTCATTTCTCTTATGGATACTGTTCTTAAAACATTTTCTCCTTAAACACGAAATATATAGGCTCTCTTTCCAAAACATATTTCCTTAAGTGAGTTTACTAGTTTTACAAAAAATATATTCATTTTAAAATTACATTGTTTTTTGCTCATACAAAACTAATTACTATGTATTAGTTTTAAAAATGAAATTACAAACAAGGTATAACATAACAAAAGAGGATATTTTGATTCTTATAAATACACACTATAAAGATGAACTATTTGTGTTGGAACTTTGATAGTCAGGCAAGAAATAGCATAAAACAAACTTCGAAGCAGTTCATAAATTACGTGATCCTCTGTAAGTTGTACAGTGAAGATAAGGTAGTCTCTAACTAACGTCTTTGGTTGCGGGCAATGCAGATAATTGTAATCTCGACAGTATGTTTAAAAGAATTTCGTGAATGAAAATAGTATAATATAGTACTGAGAGGGTAATAAAAGAATCCACATAAATTGCAGATTTTCACGATGCTACTTCTGGTTTGTGTTTTAGAAACAAAATTTGAAGTAGAAATTAAATGGTATAATTAATTAAATTATTTTTCATTTAAATCTTTTAAATTTTTTTCGGATGATCGACATTAATAGGTCAAGCTCATGAGGCTCTTCCTACGCGTTTACTTTGAGGTGATACGATTAGGCCTTCAACACGTCCTGGCAGACGCTGCAAAGGTGATGGTGGGATACAGAACCTAACCTGTTCTAATCCAGCCGAGCTACATACCGCCATTATACGTCAATCTTATGCCATGCACAGCGAAAGCGGAACACCTCAGTAAAAGCTACGAATTTGTAGAAGCATCTCGCAAATTCAAAGGACAGCATCTAAATTAGCACGAGTGCTGCACGAATCAGCTGGCAGGTTCATGCAGGTTCAGCCGGTAGCTGGAAGTGGAAAGCACGAATCACCTGGCAGATTCATGGAGCATGTGCATGTTCAATGGACAGCAATTGATGGAATCATCACAAACTCTCGCCCACTTCAGATTCTACCGATTTTGTTACTTGCATACATTCACTTTATCGATGCTATTCTATGTTATTTTGTGCTTTTCTTGATATAAAAAGCTCAAAAAAACAATCTAAAATTAGACAGTTGTTGGGGATAACTGTTAAACATTTAAATCTAGTTTACCGATTTTATTCTAACTTGTCTTGTTAATCTGTATGTAGATAGCAAATAGTTTCTTTGAGCGAAATTTATATTAAGTCATAAAAATCATTTAGAAATGTTAAAAAAAATTTATTTCGACAGGATTACTGTATAAATTTATTATATAATCTTGTATCTTGGAAAAATATTTTGAACCACAACTGGAAATTACGGTTTAAAAAAAAAATGTAACCAATTACTTTAAAATATTTTGAGAAATTACTTTGGGTTTCAATTAAACTAAGTTCGATTAAAGTAAATTCAGTTTATTTTCTAACATTTCGGTTACCCCTAAAGTGATGATGACTTGTTTATCACAACTTAGGTGAGCATGTAAACTAACATAGCATTGTAATACTACTCATCTTCAACTGTATTGACTTTAAAACTACCTATTAAGTTTTATATTCATAAAGTGATTAAGTAAACGTTTTAGTGCTTTTAGTGATTATGTATGCATGTTATGTTAGTGACACAATATTTGTGTGTAACAACTGCATCGCAATAGCTGCTTTAAAGCTTCTATTATAATGTTATAGTTTACTACGTATTTACAAAGATGCGTGAAATATTGTTTTATCGTGTACATATTGCACCTAATCGAGATTCAGGATATTTTATCGATATCAAACCGGTACGATTTTACGTTTCTAAAAACACGTTAATACAAACGAAAATGCATTATAACATACAACACTCCACAATACGTCTAACAAATATGGCTGTTTTAAATACACAAATATGCAATAGAGATAAATAAAAATTCTCAAATGTAAATAAAACACAAAATTTCGAATATTGTTAAGGAATTATGTGTTTTTGTTTTTTACAAACTTCACTTTTATAAACACATCAAGATAAATCGATCTATATAGTTTTATAATAGTTTTAATATTACTAATAATTCTTGCTTTAAAACAAAAACATTATTTTCATACACATTTTGATTTAGCGCGAGATATGCGGTATTATTGGATGGAATCCGTATAAATCCATGGATAAAGAAATGTGTTTGTATTGAAAATACTTTTATTGGATTTCATGAAAACTACTGTTACGTACTTTTCTTTAAATTAAATAATATCTAAGAAACATTGTAAATACTTCAGAGAGGGGCTCCTTATCGGCCAACCTTTGTCCCTTACGAGGTTCGGTACGGCCCCAGTTCCTTTCGAAACGTCGGTTAAACGACATCTCTCCCGTCACTCTCGACGTGACGTAGTTTCTTGTGTGTACTAAGCAAGGCTCGGTTTAGACCATTTTTCTCTCTTTGTTTCTCCCGTTGTGTGGCGAAGGTACTATTAGCATTAATAGTGACATTTTGAATATATGTGATTTCTTTTACGTTCCTTAGGTAAATGATAAGTGCGGGAAAGGGTGCACCCGAATAGCTGTCCGACAAGTGGTGGTACTTCGCCCAGTAAGGTATGTGCAAAAATGTCGACTTCATTCATTTAATTATTTAAGGTCCTCCGGAAATCAATGTTGCCGTTACATGGCAAAATATTTAACAACTACACTAAACCCTAAGCAAAATTTTAAAATATAAAAAATAAATCCGCGTTTTGTCAATAATTCAATTCCATTTTACATGAAAGTGGACATTCTTCATAGTTGTTTCTAATGCATAGTTTACATGAAAAATACCAAGCTTTGTTTTTTAGTGTTTGAGACTTGGACCCACTTTGCTAGTCTATTACGTATTTACATATTATTCGTTTTAAAAATGTATATTCAAATTTGAATTGGTAACTTACAACAACGTTCCAATTTCTTAAATTGATTGAATAAGTTAAATTCAAACGTGTTTTCCATACAATCAGAATGACTTCCTAATCGATTATTTATCATGAAATGAATCAAAACATGCATCGAACGTACTGATATCTGCATATCTAATATATATTTCATTATTAGGAAACCTGATTTTAAGTTTGCATGACGGACATGACCTAATAGTATTTATATATATGACTAAGTTAGAACTCGCATGTTTATTGTGTTTATCAACCATATGTTATTTTATTACACTAGCTAATAATACCAGTAGAGTGTAGGGCTTGTAGCTTATAAATTATCTAGTTGGTAATTCTATAAAAAACTAAAATATATATACGAGATGTTTCGTTTTTTAATGAGACTATACACATTTTCAGTAAATACAATATAGGCCTATCTGTCTATCTACTTATTCACTTATTACAATTTTTTGCTTTTATTATTATTACTATATTATTAATTATTTAAAACATATTTGCTCGAAAAACCTTCATCGTTTATTTTTATTGTTTGCTTTTTAAAAAGTTCATTATTATTTTTATTTTTGGGATTTTGTTTCACTCATTAATGCTGTAATAATGATGTGCTTTTTTATTAATCTGATTAATATCTATCTGTTTAGCGAAACGAGTGTGCACGTGGACCTAAAGTTGGAAAAACTAAAACACAATTTTTTACTGAGGTTACCCTTAAAAATTACAAAACCCATTAAAACAAAAACAATTAAATCCCACTTAATAAATGTAAGGGAAGATGCGTGTAAATGTTTACATCTAGTATGATCTTTCCAAAAAGTGAAACCACATATTTCTTCGAATGCCCATAACGGAATATGTTCCACCAGAATAGGAAAACTGGAATAGAACGCCAAAATATTGCAAAAATATTAAATAATGTGTGTGTATGTACATATATATATATGCGTGTATGTGTGTGGGTGTGTGTATGTGTGTGTGTGTGTGTGTGTGTGTGTGTGTGTGTGTGTGTGTGAGTGTGTGTGAGTGTGATTAACATATTAGGATAATAATGTGTGCCTAGGAATTAATGTGTCCTTAATAATGTGTACCATAGCTAAACCTATGCTATTATTAACTTATTAACTTAACTTAGCTATATAAAGTTCCATGTGACGATAAAGTTATGAATTTATGAGTATATAGCAAGTTATAGAACATTATTGCGTCATGTTCTCCAAAGAATTATTCTTAGTGAGATAAAGTCGTATAAAACGCCTGCTAACAAAACTATTACTTTTTTCTTTACGGTTAGACTAGGAAGGATGTAATACTAAACTGCGTACCTCTAACTATAACATAGTATTTACATATTATTTTTTTATGTAAATGTTAAAATTTATATTTTTCTGGACTAAAAGACACATTAGGGCTTCAGAGTTTAATAAGGTAAAATAAACAAATTCCTTTAAGAATAATGGTTACAGTTAATAATAAAAAATAATTGCATGAAATTTGTAGGAATTTAAAACTGAAAGTTTTGAAAAGTTAATTGTACAATTATTACACTTCACATTGTACAAACAATAGTAAAAATAGTTCACCTAATTTGTCTATGAACTTGTTTAATGAAATATATTTAAAGTATATTGAATAAAAACCACTTACATAATTGTGTTACGTTTTGTTAGTTCTATTATAGCATACAAATGTTAGATAAATAGCACGATGATGCATAAACTGAAATATATAATTAATTGTAGTGATGTATAAAGAAAACAATGCTTCTACTAGGAGGTTTTGTAGGATTTATTTGTCGGCAAGGGATGTTTTATTCTCCAGATGTCAGCCACTGCATGCATATTGTATATTGCACAGCATGCTCGTGGTTTATACCTCTACAAACCCCTTAAGGTATAAAATAAATATAGATTTTTCAAGAGAAGCTACGAATCTAGTTCAAGAAAAGTTTAAACTGCTAGATTATTATTGTTGCGAAATACAGTAAGTGGTAAATCATTATCGGTTAGTTCGTAAATCATTATATTTTAAAATACATTTTCTTAGTATTTGAAACGAAAATATAGTGATGTTTTGATAAATATTTCCCCTAAACAAAACCTGTTTCTATTGACCATATGTACATTAAGCTGGATTACAGTTTATATATTTGGTTGCATGTACAATTTTTACTAATGAAGAATTAAACAGGTGCAGCCGGTAAGAAATTTACCATCTGTTTTTACACAGGAGTATTCAAATTGCCTATCTGCGCCTAGTCTTATATTGAATAATTCTGTGGAGGTTACAAAACTGAATCATTATCATTACCGACAAAGCGTATTTTGATTTTCATTCTATATCCGTTGATAATTTTACTGCAGATTTCAATGCCTCTATTATATTGTCAAAAACCCCAAGTGAACTCGGTCAAACAAAAACGTGTACTTGGCACTGTAAACACGTACTCACCCTAAACATGGCCCTTTGGTAATAACAACCATGGCATAGTTTCTAAATTAAACCTGATAACCATAAATAAACGTTAATAAATTGAATAGTCAACTCTTAATTTCACCATACATTGGTTTTAATGAAAAACAAAACTCTAGTTCATACACAATCAAACTAGTTTCGGTGACGATCTCGCCTTCCTGAGGGCTTAGCTACTACTAACATGTTTCCTCAAACTATTGTACAACAATAAAAGAAACAAGATAAAACATAAAAAGTCAAGCAATACAAATTATCTAACCACGGAGCACAAAACTCCTTGCTCTGGGGAGTTATCTATTTTACATTATTGTTATTATTATTATTTTCCTCTTTTTCTTTCTTATCCCAATCAACATACAAACTCTAAACAAAGCTAAAACCGATTAAAATAAACAAAAACATGTAATAAAATTATACTCTGTAAACAATTCACTTGTATTAGGTTTATACAAAATTATAGCTAAAAAAACTACTAAGTAAAGTAAATACTACTAAACAAACATTAAAAACTACAAATCACTTAAAACATTTTAAAAAAGTAGCGGTGGCAACACTTATCACATCTGAAACAGAAAACACTGTAATAAATCAAATGCTTATTGGAACAACACAAAGTTCGGAAACATACGGTAAGAACCCTGGACCGAGACTGACTCATTGTTTACTGAGTCATCTTGATATTTCTCAATAAACTAGGTCTCCCAAGCATCCATAGTGAGGTATCTCGTGACATGCTTCAACAACTTAGGAAGGTCAGACGTAAAGTAATGCTGGTTGCCCAGGCAATGCTTGGCCTTCACTGAGTATTTCGGTTTGTTGTATTAAAATGATAGTCCTACGGGTTTGGCCAATATTAATGCATTACATATCTCATATTTTAAGCTGTAAATCCCCGATCTCTCACAGTTATCTGTGACGTTCATAGGAGATCCAAGCATTCTACCCAAAATCCATCCTTAAGCCGCCAAAACTCGAAGTCTTCCATACTTCATAAGGCACTTCTTTCCCCCCTCCCCCCTATAGCGGAAGGTTGTAAGCTAACCTAGCCTAGTTGTTTTCTGGTTTGTCCCTGGGTGAGCCAATCTGTTTTTTAAAATTCGAAACCAGAGAGTTAAATGAAAAAATTAAACCGTCAAGGCTGGTTCGCTTTTTACCTATAAATTTTAAAAGACAACTTCAACTTATGTTTAAACCGGATGAGTACTCCTTGAGAAAATATAATGCTGTTGATAATTTGCTTCAGCCAAAATAGTATAATAGTAGTCAATTCTTTGTTATGCTTCCATTTAAAAATAGAATTTCCCTTAACATTTTAAAAACAAAATCACTGCTTGTTTAAGATGACCTAATCGATACATTATCACCAAATATATTACATGTAAACAATATATTAACTAACTGGTAAGTAAAAACTGTGAATTATTTCGGAAAAAGGTTAAAATTGAGAAATACTTGAATCTACGATTGTATTTTCAGCTAGTACCTACTTCAATTTTTGTTCGGAATAGGCCTGTACATAGAGTAGCCTCTTAGTGATGTGGGAAAATGTATTTTATTCATGAGGGTAATATTGTCTACAACAATATTTCCATAGCAATTAGGTAATTGCTCACTTTTACTGAGCTTGGGCTAAAAGACAAATTTCAAATAACATGGGTTTATTCAAAATAATGTACCGAGCAGCGTTTGAATTGGGGATTTCACACAACAATTGTAAAATTGTTAAAAATAACTTTTGAGAATCAAAAATAAAAACGTAAATTGAGGGGAGAGCAAAACCCACTTCCAAAGCTCGTTTCAAGGCTAAAGAAATCGAACAAAGGCAAGTCTGAGTCGAATATTTACTTCACACAAACTATTCGTTACAAAAAAACTGAAATAGGATACGGTAGTTTCATGTTGCGACATCGATTCACTATGTATGTCCTAAATGTTGCTTTCAATAGAAACCTGACATGCAGATACAGACATTTGGTGCGAGCTTTCCGACATGTGACGCAGTAATGTTTCTCTAAGTCATAATATTAAGAAAAGAAACAATCTAAAACAACTGGACAGTTTATAAGCTTATACTTACCGTTATGCAACATTTGTATTGAATTCATTAAAAATATTATATATATATATATATGCTGATACGTATTCCTTCACGGATGGAAAAATATGATGAATAGTTACTATCGGGAGTACATCCGTTCATTCTGCAGTCCATAAATTCGCAGTTCCGACGTTTCGCTAGAATCTCATCCAGCATTGACGAGGTGAACCCAACAACAGTAGAAGAGCGAAAACCGTTGGGCGAACTGTTCTACTGTTGTTGGGTTCACCTCGTCAATGCTGGATGAGATTCTAGCGAAACGTCGGAACTGCGAATTTATGGACTGCAGAATGAACGGATGTACTCCAGATAGTAACTATTAATCATATATATATATATATATATATATATATATATATATATATATATATATATGTTATATAAATCTAATATATTAGAAATATAATTTTAAGAACTATTTTAATAATAATATTACTTAAAGAAGTAATTGTTTATTTCCTAATTGTGGGTATAAATACATTTAAAAGGTCATAAATAAGTATTAAAATAAAGACTTACCACCTTAAAAATTGATAAATTAGTGAAACGGAAAGACACGAATTGCGTTTATTTTGTGAAAATATACTGGTACTAAAATAAATACATTTTATTAGTAACCAAATGATTGTTTTGAATTTACAAATTAATTGTTTTTGATTAACTTGAAATAGTTGTTACAGGTTACCAGATAGTTGACATAGATGAATATAATTTTTATGAGTAGTAACATCTTCAAACTATTTCCTGAAATAGGTGAGTGTGGATCTATTTGTTTAATATAAGTATGGGTACTGTTTATTTTATGCGTTCAGGAAGTGTTACATATTTCGTGATTTATTAGGTGTAACATTTCTGTTGCCCAAAATAACACATAGTTCTACTTCATACATTCACACTGTTTTGAGAATCTCTGTTCATAACAGCACCTCTTTGTCTAGTGGGAACTTGGGGTCACATTTTCTGACTTTAATCTCTTCTTAGTGAAAATTATCTTGAAATCTGACCCATTTAAACGTATCTCACGTTTTCTGATCGATGGTTGTAATGTTTACGAAATTATACAAAGCGCGTTTTCTACTCATAGTGAGGTTGCCGAGAAGGGATATTGATTGAATAACCTACATTCTAACCTTGTAAGCAAGTATGTAAATAAATGTATTTTTGTACCAACCAGTAATCATATGACCAAGTACGTTTGGCTTACGGAGAATTATAATACTAGGAAGTTGGAGACCACGAAAGGTTGTACGAACGTGGCCCGCTTTTAACATGAAGCAATATTTGAAAATATTTAAATACAAAAAAAATGGTTTAGACTAAAAACAATATACTGTTAGAATATTAGTTAATTGACTTCAAGTTAATTTGAAATTATATTCACTAATAGCAATGATGGGAAATAATATCATCTAAGCTGCAAACTTGTTTAAACAAATACACAAACCTTATAAGGACATTGTTGCTTGGTTCACAGATATCCATATCTGCAAACATTCATAAAGTTCCTCTAATCTGTGGTGAATACATAATTTACAAATTCAGATTGCATTTACGTACAAATTGTCCCGACAATATCGCGTAAAAATCCTTTTGATATCTGGTGAACTATTACTTGCTAACAAATAGGATAAAGAACTTAGATTTCAAGTTTGTTTTTTCTTAAAACTTACTAATCTTTTTGGCATCCAACTTTCAACCCATTAAAATTTTCTTCATATTTAAATGTACTGTAAAATGAAAATTAAAAATTATGGTTATAAAATCTGTTTAGATATATTATTGGCTTTGAGTGAAATATATTTGTAATATGTGGAAAATTAATTTTTAATTCATTTTTCATTTAATTGTTACCAAACTAACAATATTAACAACCTTCTACTAAAGCTCTGTTGACAGTAGCATCAACTGTTGTAATAACCAGAGACTCGTTTAATTCAACAGTAACTTTGTGTAACCGTGTAATCTGATCTAAGCTTTCCATATTATTTCATACTCTTACTCATGCAGAAAGTGGAAGCGTTTGAATACTTCTTACTCATTCAGTTATTTCTTATAACGCATCATCATTCAATATATGTTGATAAGCTTTCAAACAATAAAATATAGAAAGGAAAATTTAACTAGGAAATGCACACAACACAAAATAAAATACAAATAATAGAAAAGGTAAAATAAAACAAAATTATTATCATTCGAGAAAACTACCAAAACAATATAAATAATAAATACACAAATGGAAAAGATAAAAAACTTATTTAAAATATAATCCCTAAATTAATATTAGCCTACTTAAAATACATAAAATAGGAAGATAAATCAGGAAAAAGCAATAACAATGGGTTCACTTTTACAAACTGTAACAGGAGAAAAATTACATGAACAAAACTATAAAATTACACAACTAGGAAGATAACACGCTTTTTATATACAAGCGTAAATTTATATATCTCCAACAATATTTCAAATCACTAAGATATTTCAAAAAAGCATAAAATATCTATGGATATATCAACTTTACCTAAAATAGAAAAGGATAATAAATTATTTAGGCTCAACCTAACTAAACTCATTAACAAACTAGAATACTCTATATGTAGAAACCCAATACAGCAAACATAACAATATCCAGTCATCTTCCTAACAACAAAGTATTTGCATATAATGCATTATTAAATCTAGTATACAAATTTTAACTTTAAAATAAAGTAAGAAAAAAAACATATCTCAAATATCAAGAGATAATCGATACATGAAGAACAAAATCAATATTGTAAATTAAAGAAGAGTTAAATTACAAAAGGAATACCCAAAACAGATAAAAAGAAAACCTAAATAACTACATTTACATACACTAAACCTAAATAAAAAGGTTTTTCACGTCACAAAATTAATCAAAAACATAAAACTTGTTCCATTTGTTATTAATAAAAGTATATAATACAAATCCAATTATCTCACTCAACAAAAATAGACTTTATAAAATAAATTCAATGACTGCGCGCTAAATAAAAATAAAATAAATGTTTTACACTCTAAACCCTTAAAAAACGAAAATATATAAACAACATTTCAGAGCAAACAAAAAAACAGAAATATAAACATCTAAACTAGCCACACACACAATTAACATTACATTTTCCATCAATGATCTTTAATTACTATGTTTAAATAATACGCTTTAATATTTTGTAAAGGCCTTGCACAGTAACTTAGATAAATTTCGATGTTAAACTCGATAATAAGTTAAATCAATTATTGACAAGCATTTATTTTTCTGATATGATACGACTCAAGCTAGATATTGAAAAGACCTTCCCCCTTGTGGTTATTCATTGTGCATAGATACTATTAGGAATAAATAATATTTGAAAAGTTGATCATGTTTAGAAATCATAATCTAACACCTATAAAAAAATCAAAAAAAGGTCAACTTACAAAAAATATCAAATAATAAACTTAATTTTGGGAGTAAGTATTGTTCAAACCATTTCTACGTGTTATTCAATTTTTCTCAGTTCAAGCATTATCCTCTCATTTAGGTTCTGTAATAATAACAATGATTACAATGTAGGAAATTGAAATGATTAATACTTCACTCTAATAAAGCTTTTAATACAACTTGTGATACAGTTTATCCATGAAAAGGTAACTAAATTGAAATTAAAAGTATAAACACAAGGGAGGTATTTTTAGAATCTAAAACCCAAATTTCAAAATGGTTACATTCAATTTTCCATTTAAATTTTCCGTTAAAATTAAAAACGTTAAATAACACCACTAAATTAGAGTTAGGGTATATGTGTTAGTTATGATAAGAGTAAATTTCAAACCCTGTATTTTATCTTGACCCTTGCTGTGCGTGTTGTTTGGCTGTTGACTTTACAATATTATGAGGAGCCTATAGAGTGATAAAATATCCAGTTTTTCTCATACTGCAGTTTACGACCCACATTCTACTTATTTTATTTACTAACACCATTTAAAGGTGTTTTGCTCTTACAAGTCCGTTTTTGGATACACCTGTTTAGAAAGTACCCGTGCTCTATTACACTGTATAAATAAACAATTTCTGTTCCATATATAGTAGATTTTCTATTTCATCAATCCTCATATACTTAAGCAATAGAAAACTCATGTTTAATATCAACGGAAGTAAGTTTATTTGGGACAATTGGGGGACTGGCTGACTGACTTTTTGACATCACAATTCTTCTATGAATGTAAGTACATGTATACTTGAGCAAGTGTGTGTTGTGTATGTGTGTTTGTGTGTGTGTGTGTGTGTGTGTGTGTGATTGGGTGTGTGTGTGTGTGTGTGTGTGTATGTGTGTGTGTGTGTGTTTGTGTGTGTGTGTGTGTTTGTGTGTGTGTGTGTGTGTGTGTGTGTGTGTGTGTGTGTGTGTGTGTGTGTGTGTGTGTGTAGGTGTGTGTGTGTGTGTGTCATCTGTGTGTGTGTGTGTGTGTGTGTGTGTGTGTGTGTGTGTGTGTGTGTGTGTGTAGGTGTGTGTGTGTGTGTGTGTGTGTGTGTGTGTGTGTGTGTGTGTGTGTGTGTGTGTGTGTGTGTGTGTGTGTGTGTGTGTGTGTGTGTGTGTGTGTGTGTGTGTGTGTGTGTGTGTGTGTGTGTGTGTGAGTGTGTGTGAGTGGGATTAACATATTAGGATAATAATGTGTGCCTAAGAATTAATGTGTCCTTAATAATGTGTACCAGAGCTAAACCTATGCTATTATTAACTTAACTTAGCTATAAAAAGTTCCATGTGACGATAAAGTTATGAATTTAGTAAATAAATAGAAGAACTTAAAATACAGTACAAGAATTAAAAAGGCTACAGAAAACTACTATAGCAAGTTGCCATCTGATAAATATAAATAATTATTTCGTAAATAATTCCTGAACTCTAAGTGTAATAATTATAGTTATTTGTTGAACCTAATTCAATAAAGTAAAAATAACCAAAGTAATAATAACTAAATACTTGTCTTAATAAAGAAAAGAAATTAAGTTGGATGTAAAGTTTTTAACGACTACCATTGCCATCAAGTGCAATGGGGCGGGAAATTGGACTAGCGCAATATGTTAATACAACTTGCTATACATACACAATGGGCCACTGCAGATAGATTGGTTGGAGAGCGATTCTAAACTTACTAAAGCTTCTGCTTTTAATAATGTGCTATTCTCCCATAATGGCTACAACTTCGCGTCGCTACATACTCTGGACAGAAGTGAAAACAAGCAATAAAATAGTGTATTTAAGGAAATTCCATTTGGAAACTATAACTTAGTGAGTACAGTAGATAAATAACTACTTTTTGTGTATTGTAAAGTGTATTAATATATATCGTAGTAATTAATTCTACCAGTGACTAATACTCAGTGTTGAGAGTTTATAAAAATTTTCCGAACAAGAATTTTACTTAATTTACTGCCAAACTTAAAAGTAATGTTTTTGTAATTTTTAACAATTTAATGAATGAATAAAAATGTATGCTAAAGTGTAGTTAAAAGCTGGTAATATAAAACCTATAATTACAATTTAGTGGAATTATTATTACGCAATAAGGCTAAATTTAAATTACACTATTTTAACAAGTTCTAATTAATTACCCAGAGATTATATTTTTAAAAAATAGAATAAACTACACTTGGTCGTGGCATCGTGTTATACAATATACAAAACTGAGTTGTATTTTTAATTATATAAATAATTTAAAGGCCTAATAAAACACTTTAATTCTTTCATAACGACCTACAATGGTTTATTTGAAACAATGGAGTAAGTATCCTTAGAAACAATAAAAATTTAAGAAGACAAAAGAAAAAGTTTGTGAGAAGTCATAAACAACTGCAGAAAACTGTTCTAAGAATAAAAATATAAATAAAACAATAAATAAGTTGAACGTATAACGAAACACCAAGTACAAATCAACGTAAAACGTAAAAATAAAAAATAAAAATATATAATACAAAAAAATATAAAATATTAAATCTAAAAAAACCATGGGGCTTGTAGGATTTCTTAGGAAATGTAAGTTTTACTTCTTTTATATTCTCGTTTGTAGTTATGCTATACTTAGGTTAAATGTATGTGTGTTTGTGTATGGTGTGTATAAGCTTGTGTGCGCTAATGTGCACCTCTCCGCATGACATGTGCATGTGTGAGTTTTGCGTAGTTATTTAGAAGAATATACTCATACTAACATCATACATAGACAAAGGATGATTACATATTCCCGTTCAGTTACATTCTAGTGTCCTGTTTGTCCACTATGAAGGTTTACACAGATCATTCGGTTTTTTGAAGGCTGGATTTAATGTGTGAACACCACAGATGTAAAACTGTTTCTTCGCACTTTCCACACTTGTATTTCCCTCTATAGTCCAGTAACCTTCAAAAAAGCAAGTGCTGGAAAGTTTCACAGCTTTATTGGGATAATAGACACTATAAACTGTCCGGTGACTTCCCTGATACTCTACGTTATAGAATATCTGGCAGAGAAAAAGTGGGTTCGATATGGTCCATTTTGTCAAGGCTCGAATCCAGGGGTTTACCAAGATAATATGTGTAGTAGTGCATGTATGTACTGTCCGGGGAATTTCCTGATACTCTACTTTACAGAACGTGCCTGGCAGAGAAGAAGGGTGTTCGACATACTCCATTTCGTCAAGCCTCAGAGCAAAGGGTTTACCAAGATAGTAGGATGTGTAGAAGTGCTCATATGTACTTTCCGGGGACTTCCCTGATACTCTACTTTATAGAACGGCAGAGAAGAAGGGTGTTCCACATGGTCCAGTTCGTCAAGCATTAGAGCCAAGTGTTTACCAAGTTAGTGGAATGTGTATTAGTGCTTGTATGTACTGTCCGGGGACTTCCCTGATACTCTACTTTATAGAACGTACCTGGCAGAGAAGAAGGGTGTTCCACATGGTCCAGTTCGTCAAGCATTAGAGCCAGGGGTTTACCAAGATATTAGGAAGTGTATTAGTGCTCGTATGTACTGTCCAGGGACTTCCCTGATACTCTACTTTATAAAACGTACCTGGCAGAGAAGAAGGGTGCCCCACATGGTCCAGTTCGTCAAGCATTAGAGCCAGGGGTTTACCAAGATATTAGGAAGTGTAGTAGTGCTCGTATGTACTGTCAGGGGGCTTCCTTGATGCTCTACTTTATAGAACGTGTCTGGAAGAGAAGAAGGATGTTCGACATGGTCCAGTTCGTCAAGCCTTAGAGGAAGGGGTTTACCAAGATAGTAGGATGTGTAGTATTGCTCGTATAAACTGATCGGGGGCATATCAGTTATTTCACTTTAAATAAACCTACCTGTAAGAGAAGAAGATTCTTTGACATGATCCAAATCATCAGAGCTTGGCATTATGGTTTACCCGGATAGTAGAGTCTCGTTTAAACTTTTCTTTTGTTACAAGGTTATGTTGACCTTAGTGTTAAACTCGTGAATCCGTTATTTGTGGTATGTAGCTGTCGCATATAATAATATTATACAACCTGTATTGTTATTGATATTGGTTGTAGTATCAGATGGTGAAACCATATAAAATTAGATTTTATTTAGCATTTGGTGGTATTAAAGTTTGACGTAAAATTAAAATTGGAATGAAATCAGAATAAATTACCATTAGTAAGACAAAGGTAAATTTAGTTTGCTTGGAGAGGACAATTACCATAAGTAGGATATATCTCTCTCCCTTAGTTTTTCATTTTGGTTTGTTTACTGTTCATTGGATACTAGATATGAGAGTTTCTTGTAGTAAATATTCATGCTTCTGGGCCTTACAGTTTTTATTAGGGAACCTTCACACTTAAACAACTTATGAGGGGAGGCATCAATTCCACCCACTCCATTCGGATTTATGGAGCCGCCAAAAAACGATTGTGTTTCTTCCGTTTTCTATAAGATTTGTCAATTCTAGGTCATCATTCGTTAATCGATAATAAATTAAAATCCTGGTAACACGCTATAGACAAGATAAGGGTTTTAATGTAGTTCAACTGATGCAATCAAACTGCAAGTCTTTTTAAAGGTTTGAACATTATTTATTAAAAGCTAAATCAATTTTTTTATGAAAACGTTAGGCTAGGGTCATTTGACGATTAATTAAGGAAATATTTTTAATTCCTAAAATATTTTATTTTTTCTGTTACAGTTCTATGCTGCGGATGGTGCGGGATGGCGAAGGACAGTTGTGGTAAGTATAATATAGAAACCTTCAGTACTTGAGTACTAACCCTTGATACGATTGCTGTAGTTGTTTCTTAGGACAATGCACTATAATTTATTTATCCAACTGTGTTATAATAGGAGGACGGATTACAAGAGATTACTGACACAGAAGTTTTAAAGTTCAGTAAGCTTTATATACTTTAGTACAAACATATGCTGTAGGTGATATTTCAACTTAGCTTTTGGCTTTTTAATCGTTGTTTATTTACTTGTTCTAGAATAAGCTGTATACGACAAAGGACTCAATGAGACGAACTCAATTCTTCAATATTTATATTATATATTAATTTTCATTAATAAAGTGTTTATGTTGCACTTGTAGTTCCTATCCCTAGCATGCAAAGCGTTCTCTCCCTCCTCTATCTTCTATCTCTCTCCTTCTCCTTATACATGTGATTGTGTGTGTGCTCGTGCGTACGTGGGTATACGTATGTGCGAATGTGTGTATGTGTGTGTGATTGTGTGTGTGTGTGTGTTTGTGTGTGTGTTGTGTGTGTGTGTGTGTGTGTGTGTGTGTGTGTGTGTGTGTGTGTGTGTGTGTGTGTGTGTGTGTGTGTGTGTGTGTGTGTGTGTGTGTGTGTGTGTGTGTGTGTGTGTGTGTGTGTGTGTGTGTTAGTGTGTGTGTAGAGGAATTACGTGTGACTCCACTACATGTAGACGAGTTTCTTTATTCAGACTTCATTTTGTTCTGTTTCCCGTCATTTAATGTAAAATTTAGGACTCAACTCTTTGTATGGCTGTTATGTTTTCGAAACTTCATGTTGGTTGGAAAATGTTTTAAAGACTCAATACGTTTTCAAATATTTTCAATTATGTTTACAAAACATTGTTCCAGATACTAACGTTTAATCAAAACATACTCAAAGTAAAGTTTAATAAAAAAAAACATGAGATGGATATTTGTAGAAACAACTTCTGTTAGGAATTTATGATTTACCTAGAATTTAAACTTTTACCTCCCCTGTGAGAAAAATATATTATGTCTTACGACGAGTGTAAGACGTGAGGAATGCGTTTCCCCTTGGTATTTTTAATTCCAATACTGAACTTATAGGGACAAGAAATGACAAAAACTGAGCACCGTACGTAAAGCTGTGATTTTTACGATTGTCATTATAATAAGATGGCAGATACTATAATCACAAGGATAGTATTAATAACTATAAACAATATGACATTGTATTATTTATCATAATGTGTTTGTTTTGTTCTTTTAGAGGAACGTCTGAATAAAGGCAGCACTAAAAACATCTCAAAAGCCGGAGGTAAGACTAATCTCTATGTTTTGGCTTGGTTAATTTTTAAAACTGTAAACAAAATTAGTACAAACTCATATTTTGAAAATTTTTGTTTCATTGCGAATATTGACTAAACAGATTTAATTAATCAAAATTAATAACAGTAATGTCTAGAACTTATGCTACAGAGAGTTTCTTGAAAAGTCAAAGAACGAGCTATTAAAGTAAACGAGTAATAAAACTGGGGTCCTTAATTAACACAAGTCAGGGGATTTTTATATAGATACATTTGGACCTCAACTTTTTACTTCTTTATGATCTTTTATTCTAAATTCTTATTATTTCTTAGAAATAGTTTTGTATTATATCTATCTATCCATCTGTCTGTATATACTGTATATAATATACTGTGTATGGTTTCTTCTATATTGGTAAAAAGCAACTGAGGTTATTCAATTACAATAATTAGGCCTATTTATTAATTTTTATCCAATACTTTTCGGTTAGGATAAAGCTTGTCATTAATTTTGTTTCTATCGTTATCACAATAAAATTCACAAATGCCTCGAAATTATACTGTAAATAAATTCGTAAATATTTTAGTGATAATTCCGAATAACAAATGCTGTAAATGTTACTTCAACTTAGTAATTGGTTTTTATATATTTATTTACTTGTTCTAGAACCAGATTTAAACAACGAAGAGCTAAAAGACTTATTGGAAGGATTCCATCTACTACCTAAAGGCAGAGGTCTGTATCATTTAAAAGAAAGTTATAGTTAAATATAATAATAAAAACATACCGAGAGTAAGATTTGTAACAAAGCTATTTTGTAAAAACAACTTCTTTTATAAATTTAGCATTTATCTAGAATTAAGAGCATCCCTTGACTGACAGAAATATACAATCCCTTTAAAAAATTGTAAAAACGTAACAGGGTGTTTTTCCTTGGGCTGTCATATAGGTTCCAATATGAACCTATATGCACAAGGATAGACATAACCCTGTGCACTTTACTTAAAACTGAAATTTTTAGGTTTATCATTGAAAAAAAAATATCAATTACTATCATTACATAGATAGTATTAATAACTATGGCTCCAGTGATTTTTAAAATTTGTTCATGATATTGTTTTTTGTTTTTTAGTGAGACCTCTTAACATTGGCAACACTGTGTACGCCCCAGAAAATGAAGGTAAGACTAAACTGTATGTTTTGACGGAGTTAGTTTTAAAATGTTAGGAAAGTTAGTGCAAACAGTAATTTTGAATTTTTTTTTTAACGAATACTCAATAAACAAAATGTATGAATAAAAACTAATAAATGTAATATTCACGCTTTATTCTACAGAAAAATGTGAACACACAAGAAATATTACATTAAAATAAACTAATAAAATGTACCTCTCATTAACATAAAATTTAGCCGGGACCTTGTTTTACACAGATAAAGATCTATCTCTACTTTATAATTCTCTATGATCTTCAATTCCAAATATAAATTCTTCGACGGTAATTCCTATAAATACCACGTCATAGAAACTGTATCAGAACTCACGCCCTTTTATTACATCATAAAGTTCAACAATGTTGTTGAAATAATTACAGTAAATTATAATAAATAGAGCGAACTTGTTACATTTGTTCGGATTTTAGTAGAGAGTGAAGTACAAAGATTAGTACATTATTGTCATGAATATTTTGGCCCCTACTGGACGTAATATGAAGAACATTCTTAGTCATGAAAGTATTTGCGTGATGTGAGGTTTTATTTTCCTTAGTGCAAATTAGTAACGATGTTAACACAAAAGATATTTAAGTAAGATGAAATCCAAAATCTTATACTTGCTAAAATCATTATAATAGTTTAAAATTACATTTTATTTTCCAGAACTATTAGTTGAAGAGGCACAGCTAATAAAAAAGAAATGCCTAATTACACCTTTTCCAGAGACAACTAGACTACGGAATTTCAGACTGACAAGAAAATGTGACGCAGAAGCCTACTGGAGCACCCAATCACTGTGTAAGAGAAAATTATTTGTTTTCCTAATCTTACAGTTTAGATGTACTGTTCTTAGGTCAAAGTTCATTTTTCGTATGTAAAACGCATTGTTTTAATTGTAGAAAACATTTACTTTATACTTTGGCTTTTCTAATAATGGTTTAGCGAAGTTAATTTGTGCTCCAACTAACCTTACTCTTCAATTACAATTTATTACTAAGTTAGGCATAAACTAATTGGACAAGTAACACAATGTAACAAGTTTCGGATGTTTACAACCTTCTCCCTTCATCTCATCATTCTCTCAACTCCTCATCTATCAACTCCTTTTTACCCGTTATAAAGCACAGTTTTAGATTCTTGCTTTTGTTTGTAAATTTCTATATAACATCTTAAATATTTTCCTTCCAATTTTTGTTTTGACCATTTTATTATTACAACACATACAAGGGGTTTTACATACTCCTTTCGTTAGAAGCTTTGTAATTTTACCTTCCTTGTATTACTAATATTTTAATTGACCTTTTATTATTGACCTTGTAGTATTATTTTTTTTATTATGGTAATATTAATAAGCAATTGCGGTCATTAGCTTTACGTCATTTATTCTTTCTTCACTCCAACACTTTCTTTCCAAACACAAATTGTCATTTCAAAGACCAATTGAGTGTAGAAAGCAATACATCCATAATGTTTGTACTGCATACAGTTACTCATGATTCCTTTACATCCTTTCAAAACATGATTAAACGCATTTACAGATGAATAAGAGATATATTTTTTTAATTAACAGAAGTAGTAGAGTGAGATTAGAATATAGAATTATCTGTTGACGTAGAAGAAGATTATAGAGACGAAGTTGAAGATGAATGTTTGGCGAGCAGTTCCTGACTCCTGCCTTCACCTCCTCGCCGGAAACTCTACTTCCATAGATCCTTAAACAAAGTCTACAGTAAAATGTGAAACCACTACCCCCATGAAACCTATACTTAATTCATATACCCGAAAGACAGAACCTTCGTGAACTAAGTACATGGTTCGTGGTATCATTTTTGGCAATCAGACCTTAAAAGCGAGTAGGGGGATCTCTACAGCTTGCCACGACCTCCAACTCCGGGACTTACCGTGTCTTACAGATGTGGCGGAATGTCATACGACTTTTGCCTTATCCATTCACTCCTTTTTCTCACTGGATTTTCTCTGTCCCCTAACATATTCACTTACTGCTCCTTGAACTGACTTAATTCGCCCCACCCAAGCACGCTCTTTCTCACTCATCCCACTCTCCATGAAACTTCCCAACACCTTATACTCCGTCTAGAAATTCACACGCTTTAATCCATGGAGTATTATTTTGCTCACTTTTATTTCCAATGTATATTTTTAACATTGATATGTTAGTTTACTCCTAGAAGTACAAGTGTATTAAGCAACAAACAATATTTACATTTATTTTATAATATCATCCTTCGCTATCAGCCAGCTGTTTAACAAACCCCTTCCATTCAGCTGTCATATATTCAGCTGGTCTCGTTCTATATTTAACATCAGCTTTCTAGCATTCAGCTGAGTCCTTTAAAATAATCGCAGTTTGTATGTGACTGGAATATAAACGAGATTTTGGCAATTTATTTTAATAATTTAATATATTCTTTAGATAATTTAGATTTACGGGTTTACAGCAATTGTTTTCTTTAAAGTAGTTATAATTTTATATTACAGATGTTTTATTTACTTAGTATATTTATTTTATTATTTTGTTTTTAGAATCAACGTCACGGCTTCGGCGTTCAGTGAAGGTAAGCAAATTTATAACAGTTTTAATTAAACCTTGTTCACTGCATTAGTTTAGTAATCAATATAAAATGAAACTTTCAAACCTTAATTATCAATGTGAATGTATTAAAAATAATTAACATTAAAATATTAGTTTTTGTAAGGAATTGGTAACACATTCTGCCTCACAAAAATGATGTACCTCTTGTGTATTGATGTAAGAGCGTTTATAAATGATGTAAATGTTGATGTTCAAACCTCCTTTAAAAGGAAAAAATAAAAGACATACACAAGACTCACAAATTAATTATTTATTGACTAATACTCATTTCAATGACAAAGTCATCATCGGTTTCTACTACAAACTCTAACTTACAACTAAGGTGAAAGTAAGGTTATACTACTATATTTATACTATAATCGTTGCCACGCCCACCTGTCAAAACAACAAATATTTACATTACTTAGAACATAATTCATCAAATAGAAATTTGTATCTAGTTGTGAGTTACAGTTTGTAGTAGCAACACTCACTGATTATAATGACTTAATGTGGAGAGTCTTGTGTATGTCTTTTATTTGTTTTATGTATGTAAGTGCTGAATTTCTATCCAAATATAGAATATTGAAATCTTAGAGCTGATAGGCACAATTTTAATAAATGTATATTTATTTGTAGTAATTATTCCATTATTTATACATTAGAATAATTTTTGTTATTTACCAACGTCTAATACAAACGTAATTTTGAAAAATTGTAGATGCATGGGTGAATGTCTACAACCCAACAACGGTGTTCTCCATTCTCGACCATACCTTATTCAAACCACGTTAACAGAGAACACTGGGTCGCCCTTGGTAAGTCAATTTTAATAATTGAAACCACTTGACATTTATATACGTTTACCATTTGAGAATTTAATCAATATTTCATGCCCTAATTTTTTCATTAAAACATTACCAAATATTTAGTTATTTTAAAACACAAAACCAGCTCATTTTTATCACCACATTATAATAATGTCAAGTTTAAACCAACTTTGGCTAAATAAAAATAAACTTTCATGAGATAAATAATAAACTAAGAGCTAAATAGCGAAAACCTATGACAAAAATGTGGAGAACCTCATAACAATTCCGAAAATATTTTCACTGGTCGTGTTATAGACCTTTTTATGTTTTTTTTTAAATGTTTAAATAAGTTAAATGTTTTAGTTTTGATTTTGTGTTATGAATATTTATTTTATTTATAATTTTGTAATTTTTTAAATTTTGTGAAATTTTATAATGATTTTGATTTTATACGGCTCCTATTAAGATATCATAGTTCTAACGTTGTGCTATACTCGTAAAATCTATTTAACGTCTAAAGAGTGTTTTCTATATGTGGTCGTTATATTTAATATCTACAGACGTTAAGTTATTTTTAAAATAATATCTCTTTTTCTTTCAGCCAACTACTTTTATGCACTGAACGCCAAACAAAATTTTACTTGCTTACTATTATTCCACATCGTTTGGTTACACATACTTCAAAATCTTCCTTGCTCACACTACGTTTGGAACTCACGTCAAAATTTTTCTTGCTCACGCCGCCGGCCTAGGATCGGCACCCATTCGGCTACAAAAATCAAAATTAATGGGGTGCAGTCCCACCGCGTCCGTACGAAGTACACGTGTACCCTGGAAACGGATAACGCCGGCGAAATGGTGGAGATCGAACATGACAACACAAAATGACTTCAACAAAAAATAACTCAAGAGGAGAAAAGCTTAAGAAAAACAGAAATAAGGGCAAATTTTCAAGGTTGCAAATTTATAAAAAGTTGTATTCTGGAAAAAAGGTTTTATTTTGTAAATAATAAAGTTACATTGGTGCTGTCGTCTTTAATTTAATGATTTCTTATTTTAGCAATTGTTGAAAATTTGTATATTATTTTGAAGACAATTATTTGCAGTAAATTATTGTTCCAGATAGCTTTCTGCTTTATTTAAAAATTAAGAAAGCTGCTTGTTTTCTAATGATGTGTTCGTGTATAAAAGTCGATGACGTTACCAACTGTGAAGTCCTTATGCACGAAAGACGAACTACACCTTAGCCGTGCATAGATTCCAAGAAGGGAAATATTTTTTCAAAGAAGAAAGAAAGGTAGCCTACCCCGAGTACAGCAGACCGAAAAGCAGATTCGAGTCGTTTAGCAATGCCCGACTCACTCAAGCCCTGCAGCATTGCAACTTGCGGAAGCTTTTTGGATTTCTGTGACTAGAGGATACTGGTACCTCGGCATCGTGAGGGCCCAACATAGGCAAAACTGCTACGGTCTACGAACAAAGGAAAGGAATCGTTGGGCAGTGGCTACTGAGATAGTAGATTCGCCCCTTCAAGATACTTATTTGCAGCGTCGGTTGTTCATCGCAATATCAGGAACATCCGCATCTTTTTAATCACAAGGTGCAAAAATGATGTAATGGACTGATGATTTAAGATTTAACGGACTTGTTAGGTCCTTCTAGGATTAAGTTCCGAGTCTGAGGGTCCAGCCCGTAGCTGAGGCCAACTGAGAGTGAATGAAGTACTCCTTGCTTCCCGCTCTGGTAGAACACCCTTTTTGTATTTGATGAAGAACCGTTTCGGTTGTCTTGATGAAGAACAACTGTGGTTTGACGATATTCGTGCTTTCTTTCTACCCGCAAATGTTATAACCTAATCCAACATCGTGGAACGAAATAAAAGTAGAAACATTATGCATGTCATGGAATAAAACCCTAAGTCCTAATAAAACTGTTTATGTTGTTATTGATCCACACAAAGAAGCAGATTTCACAATATTTTCCAAGAAACTTTCAGGTTGTAAAAATGTCAAAGATGCGGACGTAAGTCGATGAGTGAGTGAGGACGAACGAAAGTAAGTAACTATAACACATGTTACGACTATTGAAATGATAAAAGACACTACTGAAGTCAATAATGACAAGCATAAAGATCAAGGTTCGACCGAGACAGTACAAGAAGAAAATCAGATGTGCTTCTGCTAAAACGTCTACGCAACACCGTAGCACGAAAAGTGAAAGTAGAACACCAACACCTCTTGCCAAAACATATAGAAACCGAAATCAACAATGTACTCCAAAGCAACATTTAATTTATGTGAATGCTGTAATCAGTAAAATTCTATAAATTATTATGTGCATAGTAATAGGGTTCAATATATATATATATATATATATATATATATATATATATATATATATATATATATATATATATATATGAAGTTAACATATTACTATTGTAAGCAATTTTATCCACCATTAAGTGCAATGATTTTACCTTGAGTGATGAAATCAAGGTTAATATCACTCAAGGTAAAATCATTGCACTTAATGGTGGATAAAATTACTTACAATAGTAATATATTAACTTCATAAAGTCAGTGCAACGGAAAAACAATGAATAATGTAAAATATCACGAATATATATATATATACGTGTATGTGTGCGTGTGTGTGTTTGCGTGTGTGTGTGTGTGTGTGTGTGTGTGTGTGTGTGTGTGTGTGTGTGTGTGTGTGTGTGTGTGTGTGTGTGTGTGTGTGAGAGAGAGAGAGAGGGAGAATGTGATTGTGTCAATGAAAGAGAGTGATTGTGTCAATGAAAGATAAAGAAGTTTCGAATGTTTGATTTTTAGTGTAATTTTTTTCTTATAAAGTTTGTTTCAATTTACTAATAACTTAAAATTTCAATTTGAATGAAATTAACTTAAACTATAAATATGGAATTATTTGTACCTAAATTAATACTGAATCTGTACTTTTTTAACTTTGAATAGTAATGAAAATTAATTTTTTTAATAATACGAAAAACTTACTGTCAAATAACTAAGGAGAGGACAAGAAAATAATATTTCAAATGGCAGAACTATGAGCAAAGAATATTATCATAAACTTTTTGTATCTCCTGCTTTATCCGTAAAGTTGTTTGTCCAAAACTCCCCAGACACAGTGAATCGGTTATCGATTTTATGAACTGGAGCCTCTGCAGTTTCTTTTCAGTTTCAAGCAAAAGTCTACAACAATTTTTAATTTAAATTTAGTAAATATAATAAATAGAATAGTTGTACAAATTACATACTGTAATTTTTTGCGAAAATTGTAGGAAATTTACGTATTTAAAAGAAAATATAATACAAATAACAAATATCACTATCGTTATGTTACATAACACAATTGCTATCCACAAACATGCTAAAACGTAAGTAACCACTTCAAGCATGATCAGCCGTAAGTACGAGTATGAGCCACTTATTAACGTGGTTAGGCACTGGCATGGTAAGAAGTGCCGCAGTCTAAATCACAGTAGTGATCACAAGCATGGTAAGACGAAATTGGTAACCACAGACGTGCTAAGTCATAAGTGGTAACAACAGCCATACTAAGAAAATAATTGTTTGCTATAGGCATACTAAAACGTTAGTAATAAAATCCGTATAAAGAGAGGAAAGAGGTCTCAACAAGCTTAACGAGCGTTGTTAGCCACTGGCATACGTAGACGTAGGTTTAAGTCTTAATTACAGTAATGCTAGGAGGAAAGTGCTGATCATAGGTATGCTAAGACCTAAGGGGTAACCACAGACAAGCTTGGAATAAAATAATAACCAAGTAGAAAACATAATTACTAACCACACACGATACCATGAAAGTTTTGACCATGATGAAGCCAAGACTTAAAAGCTTATCTCATACATGCTAAGGCGAAAGATCTAATCACGGTCATGCTAAAGCGTAAAACCATGGGCCTGATGATAAGGGGTCTCAACACAAATGTAATTACCCAGTGGTATGGAACTGGTCCAACTATTAATTATGGTAATGCTAAAATAAAAATGCTAATAATTCACAACTACAAAATATAAACCCCATTTAATACTGAAAGTATAAATTTTTACAAATTGCAAAAATTTATAAACGAAATAATATTAAAACACTTATTATCCTCACTGTGATTAAGAATGATTAAATTCACTTTAAAGTTTTGTTTATATACATTTCTAATGTAAACTTTATTTAAAACATATTCAAATACATTTATTGCTTGTAGTAATTTACTATGGTTTTCATGAACACTGTTTTCATTTGCTGTTATAGGCCCATAAAACTATATTTTACCATGGTGTAATATGGTGTTTCTTTGGTAAATACAAGTTTATGTCTAAATTTTTATAGAAATAATTCTAATAAAACAAAATGTTTTCGTTTTTATTTCTCAATAAAAACGTATCCAGACCTGACATATATTCTTCAGACTGGAGATTTTAAGCTGTGTTGGGAACTTATTAATAATATTATACTTTGTTACTAAAATATAATTAGTTGACTACAAATTTTTGAGTTTACTTAATTTTCGAATTTTTTTTCTTCAGAACATACTCATTTTTTGTAGTTCATGGTTAAAAACCTTAAAACAACTGTTCAATTATTTCTCTCAACAAGCACACTTGTAAGCTCGATTAACAATTTTCTTGAATATACTATTAACATTTAAAATATACTGTGTTTCGTATAAATTAAAATTAAAATTTAAGAAATACACAAGCGTTTGCTTACATCTATCTGGTTGCTCATGAAACAAGATGATACGATAATAGAAAACTTCTTATCAAAAAATATTTTTTCAGACCTACCAGTTGATCATAGTTTTAGCATACTTCCAAAGGTTTATCTTACGTATAGTTCTCATTTGAGAGTATGTGTGGAAATAATATATAATAATTGCAACATTATCTTACCTCGCTAATTTTAATTACCTCACTAATATAATATCGAGATCATTAGAGCTTTTAGCTCAAGTTTCATGCTTAAAATTGTGATAATATAGTTTTTAGTTATTTATACTTTTTTGTGCCCTCTGGTTTGCATATTTCTTTTATCTTTTTTTTATTTAATTTTAACAAATTAACGACTTGAAAAATTATTTTAATCTTCTGTTGAACATTTATTTTTAAATAAGGTTAAATGTATTTTGTACGCACTAAACAATAATCAAATATAGATATTTACCTAAAATAAAAATAGATCTCTTCAAAGAAACACTAATTCACGTGTAAAATATACTTTAAATCTGAAAATACTACACAGAAATATTTTTAGAAAATAAATTGTGAATAAAATTACAAGTTAATACTAATTATACGTTGTACATGTCTGCTGCCACTAGTCGGCTCCTCTGCAACATTACTGATTATTGAACCACTGCTCGGGGAAGCGGATTGCTGGTTTCATCTGATAATGTCAAGCAATAAAATGTGACTGTTGCTAGGGTCCAAGCCAGAGTTGGCGGGGATCTGTTACGTTTAAAATTATAATGCATTATATCGAGTAGTATTCTGTCATTTATTTCAATGACTCTACTAAATAGTAGGAATTAACTTTACATCTACTCTGTTTACGCAAAACATTTTTAATGGCTGTAAACAATTTAATGACTTTGTTTATTGTTTCGCGAACTTCTTAAGTAACTCTTTGTTAATATATTCTGCTACATTTTCTAGTTTGATTTCATATTTTTTTGGAAAACAAAATAATTCTGTGGCCTATAACATTTTGATTTGATTTACCATTTTTTGGCAGTTACATTTTGTGGGACAGTTATATATTTTAAGTTTTTTTTGACACTTTTATGAATCGCTAGTTTGAAATAATCTAAGACTTTTAGAAAATCATTGGCTTATATAATACTTACCTATTAAACAATCTTTTAATTACAAAATTATAGGTTTCTAAAACTGTAAAGCTGTAATTTAACTGTTACAAACTGGAAGTCAGTAGATATTATGTGACCATAAAGCAAATTATTAACTCTCTCAGATTTTATATCTGGTGAGTTTATATTTAAATGTAAACCTATATGTAGACAAATTTACGGTTTCTCTATCAATTCTTGTTATTGATTATTATTCAATATAACGAATAATAATTATTTATTTTTATTTAATTTTTGTATCATTAGGACAAAATTGTAATTATAAACGAAAAACATTTCTTTAAAACTCCCTCAAGTCCTTACCTGTAAGAAAATGTCATAAACCAAATTACAATTTCAAACTCTCTTCGCATTTCTGCAAAGTAGTTGGTGTATTTACAGTAACTATTAACATTTATACAAACATTCGTAGTTTATTATAAAAGTGAAATACTTTTCATGACCTCAAAACCTTGACGTTAAAGCAAATCATTTAAAACCGATGGTTTTATATTGTTACGACTTATTTTCTTCTATTTATATCGGGCTCACAAAATGTCAAATATCACAATGGAGATATAATTCAGATACGTTTACCCCAGTATAGTTAATTAATTATTTTTTAATATATATTGAGTACAACTCTTAAATGTAACTTGTTCAATGTGTCGTTAAAAAAGTAAATATAAATATCTCTTATCTCATTTTAGTGAATATTAACACAATTGTGACGTAATCTAGGGCTGCTTACGGTTGCTTGCGTGGGATGCTAATAGCGTGTGGTGTGGGATTGTGGCTAATGATTTACACCTATTTACACTCACCAGTTAAAATGTCATTGCAGGCTAGGTCAAGTAAGGGTCAACGCTTACCTGTGTGACTTAATAGTAGTGTTTATTTTGTATTCTTTAATATTTGTCTGCGTATTCAACGTTTTTCTGTGTGACTTATTAGTAGCGTTTAATATTTTCATTATTTAATATTTTCAATTCAAACAAAAGTTTTATTTCAACATTTTCTTTAAAATATTTCAATGCCTCAATAGAGTGATAAAAAATCTCAAAGTCATTTTAAACTTAATTTATTTTAAAAGTTTAATTGAGTTTAATAATTGATTAGTTATTTAAATTAATTTCATTTTAAATAACACTTGTTTTTTTACCTTTCGTTATTTTTGAAACTTTGTAAGGTAAAGTATTTTCAAAACTGAATTAGTTCTAATTAGCTGTTTTTTGTCTGTTTAATAAAGCTATTATTGTTCTAGTAAAACGTTTATACCATCAGTGTTTTATAAGTGAGCAACATTTCAAAAACAAAAATTGTTTTGGTCCTCACTTATGATATTTTATTAACAGTTTGTAACAAAAAATAACTATGTGTACTTTTATTAAATAAATTACCTTCTTTTATTATATTTTTTTTTAAATTAGCTACAAGTAATTCTTTATTTTCAAGTTATGTATTAAATATGTATAATAAATACTTAGATTCAAAAACTAAATTTTGAATAATTAGATACATTATTTTATAATTCTAGTAAGCATAAAGTAAAATCATATAAAAAGTTTAAAATAATTTTGCTAAAAAACTAGTAAAATAGTTTTAAAAAACAAATAAACACTTTACTTTTTATTTAAAAATTTCTGTTTTTCAAAAGTCAAATTTAGTGACTTTATTATGAATAAGGCACTTTATTTGTATTATAAACTTTTACAAAGAGCGTATTGTTGTTATTTAAAGTAGGTTTTAACCATGACCTTTAGCGTAATGTTTAAATAGGACAAATAAACAGCACTAAAAGGTAAACACTCGGTCTCATGTTAGTTAAATGGTTCCTTTCACTTCATGTCCACTTCATAAATGCTATGGTTCATTTTGCAAACACAACACCTATATCAGGACAGCTTTCGGCATTGTTTTCTGATGTATTCATCTAGGCTCTTGAGACGAGTTGTTAACAAGGGATCATGATTGATTGGTTTATTCATAATAGATTCCCTTAATGGAACGGCTCACGTCCTAATCTAAATAAACGTTGAATTTTCGTTCTCTCATAAAACCACTCGATTTTTTTTACTTTCGTCCTTCCATATTACAGCATTTAGAACAGAATAGCTTGAATATACAGTATTGGTTGTTGATAAAACAGTTCTATTTATACTAACGGCCATTGTATTCAACACAATGTAAATTTAATTTTCGGACATTTTACAAATAAAACTTATTTTATTAACAATTGAATATTTGTACAGTACACATATGAGGAGAGTGTGTGCTAATAGAAGAAATTTAATAAAAAGAAGGGTTTGATTTGATTTTCCATTGCTTCTGCGTTAACTAGGGCTTTTACTCCTTTTATACAAAGCTATGTTATTATTATGTAACTAAATTGTGTAAACTTAGAAGGATTGTCAGTTTCATGAGTTTACTAGAATTTGGAATCAATAATTGTATTTTCTTAGTAAATGTTAAAAACAAACGATAATAACGGTATCTTAATCACAGTAAGCGCTGTTTTTTTAAATTAAAACTCTAAATAAAACCTTTTGAAGCCGCCTAAACTATATTTAGACTGTTCTTTCAACTTAAAATTTTCTTCTCTGTTTTGATTCAGACTATGTTAGTAAGAGAGTATACGGGTATTTACAGCACATAAAACTTTTGCTTAAATATTACTAAATTTCCATCTTTCTGGAATTATAAATTGACTTAAAAATAAGAACCGCCTTTTTACATAATAATTGCCAGTAAATAGTTTTTAATAATGGCCCTAAGATTTGAATAATGGCCAGGTAGTAAAATAAAATACACAAAAGAATTTACTGTGTATAATTATATTTTATTCTTTCATTTCTAGTATTATTAAGCCTAAATTACAGAAAACATTGTAACTGATTACAGCAAACATTGTAACTGATTACAGCAAACATTGTAACTGATTACAGCAAACATTGTAACTGATTACAGCAAACATTGTAACTGATTACAGCAAACATTGTAACTGATTACAGCAAACATTGTAACTGATTACAGCAAACATTGTAACTGATTACAGCAAACATTGTAACTGATTACGGCAAACATTGTAACTGATTACAGCAAAATTAAAGTTCATTTTTTAAACTTTTATAATTATACTTCATACATCTGATTAAATTATCTTCCTATAATAAAATTCGGTGTAAAAGTTTGAAGAAAATTCAATTTCTATTGTGTAAAAGTATGATTTAAAATCTGTATTTTTTTCTTCATTTGTTTTGTAATATTTGGCGAGTTAGCTATTAAAGAGTAGTATACGTAGAATGAGTTTGGTGAAATTGTTTTAAATCAATTGTAATACATTTCAAAAGTAAATTAAAATTGGTTTATACAAAAAGTATTTTTAATTATACTACAGTTTTATTTCACAGTAAACTGTTTGATCGTAGAAAATACGTTTTTATCTATGCAAAATGTTCTAATGACTAGGCATAGCCAGATACCTAACAGTGTATGTGTAAATATTATAAAGAAATATGATATTTTAATTTATTATTTAAGAAACTAATATTGCATCATCTATTTATAACAACTTTAAGGAGAGACTTTATGAATTGTATTTTCTCGCCCTTAACTCTAGCTGTACACTTCGTTTTACTGACCTACTTTGTAGTTTTGATCTTCATAAAAATTTCTGTATTCTAGTCAGCAGATGTTACAAACGTCGTCACGAAGGAAACATGAGCCGAAGAAATATTGCACTGTAAATCCTCTAAGGCTAAAGGAAGATCTGTCGAAAGATGTATTATCATTTTTAAGCATACATTTTCCTCTACCAGTATTTGCGATTGTCATGAAAATGCGACAGGTATTTATGTATAACCCCCTCCCCCCCCCAGGACCAACCAGGTGTTAGTACGATTCTTTCCATTCTAGGGATTTAGATTCGTTTTAAATTTAGCGAATGAGGTAAAAACATTTAAAACTTGCGTTTAGGTTGAGAACACTTTATAAACCAATAGATTTGTTTTCTTAGCATAAAATAAGTAACATATTCTTGTTAGCAATTGTAATTTTCTTGTTGGTTATTGTCTGTAAACTAATTAGTAAATGTAGAGATGATATAGTTTTGGAAAAGAAGAAGGAATAGATTTGGAAAGATCAAATTTATTGTTCAGAATATGGAGGGATTTTTGTAGAGTCATGAGTCATGTTTTTGAACTCGAAAAATGCAAAATATTGAAAATGATAAACTTGATCGATAACTGTTTATGATGATGTTTTAATATTTTAATGTATATTCTATTCGAATAACTGAAACTCAGGAGAAATACATGTTTAAAACATAAATGAAAATTTTAGTCCTGGCAAAGTGCTTAGTCTGGGGCCCAGTAGTGGGAACTGTGTAATAACCCCTCTGCGTAGCAATGATAACTCCTGTCACCTATTTATTACGTTTGCTCACTCGGAAATCTACATACTATCCAGCTGACATTTCGTGGGCTTAACACTATTCAAATCCATGCTATGGGGATAATTTCCGCTTTAAGTATAGGATTAAACTCGAAATGATTACTATCCTGTAAGGGCTCTGTCTTAGCTGATTATCAGGTTTTCAAGTTTTTTTTTTTAATTTCTATAATGAATCATGACTTGAAGATACAACTGGTCTTTATTTAGACCTGTTTTAGGTATAATGATATTTTCAGATTTTATTGATAAGTAATTTACAACGGGAAGTTTCGCACATGTTGTATCCCAATAGTCTTGAAGAAAGATCTAGGCCCCGTTGTTTCTATGACCGAAAGCAGGAACAAATGAATGTAGGTCAGCTGATTGAAACAGACTCACCATTGCATGAAACGCTCAGGTTTCACTTCAATGTAATGTAGAACACTGCTACTCGTAGCTGCACTACTATATGTTTCCACAGCACGCACATATAGATTGCTTTATATCCGATACAACCTCTGACGTTAACTAAAACTCATTATCTTTTATATTTTCTGTAATACATTATTTTATATCAATGCCAAATGTGTCCAATGCTTCCCGGATCATTAATTATGGTAATATGTTCTCCTTCTGATGTTCTCCGGCACATTGTATTTCCTACTTCATCTTGCACAAACATTGCTTTTAAGGCTTCAATTAGGATTTTAAACAAATATTTCTCCTATTATTAGGATGCCATTTAGCCACTTTTTCGCTCTCTTAGAACTCGATTAACGAATATACGATGTTTTCGACTCACCGTAGTACAACATCCTACCAATACAAATGGTCCTGTTTATTGCTCAGGTTCTGTATTTACTTTTAAATTGTAAACATATGTCTCTATTGTTTTATTTTTGTTCTGAATATAAACAGCCACTTTCAAACTACTGTTGTTTAATCTGTTCCCTATTTTGTTTAATCTTTAATTACGTGAAACTGGTAGAACTAATTATTTTATTGCGTTAAAATCCGTTTAAAAAGGGTTATTTCTTGCAACTAAAAATAATTATTATTGGATAGAGTTTGCATAAAGTTTGTTTCAAATATTCATTCATTAATTAAATTTTAAAAATAGTATGACTCGGTCGGATTCGAACTGAATAACGCTATGTTTGAAATCCAGGAGTTTGACATTACAAGAGATGGATAGAATGATAAGTTCTATACCACCATCAGCTTTATAGATTAAAAACTAAAAAAAAGCGAATTTATAGAAACAAAAAATAATAATAGTCCAACACCATAAACTGTATATAGAGTAAAATGGAAAATTGCCAGGAATTTCGCTTTATATTTTGCAAGTTAATATTATGATACTGTCATATGTGCATATTATAAATTATAAAGTTAATAAAATAAACCTTTTTGCGTTGGCCTCAGTAAGGATTCACTTTAAAAAGACGTTTTTTTGTTATTTGTAAAAAATTTTTAACAATTGAATATTTCTATAAGATATATAAAAGGAAAGTGTCGCTAATAGAAGGAATTTGAAAAAAGACACAAACAGTGAATTTTAAAAATTTGACCACGTATAAAAACTATTTTTCTAACGATTTAATTCAAATAATATCATCAAATTTATTCTTAAATCAATAAAAGGTATTCCATTTGTTAGGCTAAAACGTTTCCATGGAATTTTTTTGTAATAGCTGCAATTTCCTTTTCACCCAACAAATAATTCACTATCTAAAATAATGGTCCTATTACAACAAAAATATTTTCTATTACTTTAAAATTATTTTCACAATTATTGGTGAGTTAAAAAACATACTTTTATCTTAAATAATCTTAATAGTATGCCTGCAGCGTCCTTTACAATGTCACATACCAGTTTCTATTAGGACCAATTTAGGTAAAATAATTATATTATATAGCTAGCGTCCACAATAAGACGTCTATATTACACAAATAATTATATTTATTGTTGATTAATAGGCAAAAAGTCTTATACCCTCGAAGACTTATATTAGGTGATGTATGAAATCATACTTTATCAAAAAAATTATTCAAATATATAGTCAAATAGGTAGACTATACCTATACAAATAGAAGGTAGACAATTGAATTTGAAAATTATTCAAACATATCATCCAATTAAAACCAGTGGAATCGAAATAAGAACTTGGCGTTATGTTTTGCTGTTACATATCATAATTTATATATATTATATACACTTATTATAACGTATAAAAATATAATGAAATGGGATTAGCTGTTACTGCACTAAGTTAAACAGTTTATTTACCTTGAGACCATTGTGAGATTATTTTTGTGTTTGCGTTTTACTTAAAGTCAAGTAATAATAGAAAGTAAATTATTGTATCAAAATCTAAAACAAATAAATATAAAAATTAAAGAAACTTTCTTAATTTACGATACATAAACTTCCATTCAATATTTTACATTGTTAAACGATCTTATTACACTTTTGCTATTACTTGCGACCAGACTTTTGGGTAACTAAAGGTTAATAAATGGTTGTCTTACACTTGGAGGAAACGTTTTCGTTTTACGACTTCTATAATGTCCCCTTTCTCCAGGTATAAGTTAACAATTTAACAACCTTTAGTTAACAAAAAGTGGTCGCAAGTAACTGCAAAAGTCTAATAAGTAATTAACAACCAGCTCGTCATAAACAGAAACAAGATTTCGATATGTTAAACGATCATCAGGATACGTGTTAACGATATATTTACAAAGTAACAGTTAACGGTGTAATTTTATCACTGTAATTTTATGTTATGTGCGCTAAATTTAGCTTTACCGCGGCAATAAAGACCGACATGTTTAACACGCAACTTAACTCTCTCAAACATGTCTCCATAATAAACGTAAGGGATACAACAAACTATCCTGGGAAGCTTCAACATTAATATAATATAACATAATACGATGCAGTCATGTACTACATTACGTTAGAATGTGATGACCATAAAAGAAGTTCAGAGATCAACTTCAGGCTAGCAACTGCTGACAAAGTGTGCACGCTGTTGAACAAGTTTTAGTTGCGATTTTTTTTAAATCGGTAGGACTACGGGTTTTTAACTAATTAATGAATACAACGTGAAAGAAACATAAAAATTCTTTATGAATTGTTCTGTCGCTGTAATCATACGCCTGTGGATAAGCAATAACTTGTAAATGCATTTCAGAGTTAGACTATAGTTTTAATTATTTGTTACAGTAAAATATCTGGCCTCTTCTACTGTAGGTTCCTCAACACTAATAGATCAACTTGTAAGCACCCGTTCCTCAATATCGCCTAATCATCTCCCCCGTTTCTCCCCCTAATCATCCAATTCTTATCCTTTTGCCTACGTGAAAGTATAACGGCTAAGCCTCATTATTACTCTTTAGAGTGTTTATTTACTTTAGGTACACGAACCTGTACATAGGATCTCTCTCTATATCTAGTGGGGTTTATGCCCCTAATTCTATCTATTTCCAAATCTAAGCCCATCTTATGGGAATAATAGCAGCATTGGTTAATTGTATTCAAACACATAATCAATGATTACATTTTCAACTGAATCACAAGTCTACTGATGTCCATATATTTGGAATAAATTTAATTATAACCCAATATATTCTCTCACATATTAACTAAACATTTATCGATTTATTATCATTACGAAACATAAAAAAGACACTATGTTTCAGACATTCGATTATATGCCTATATTTTACCATCCTGGTTTTATAATTATATATTCCTACTTACAAAAAACCTTAAGCACTATCGATATAGTTCATTACCGCATAGAAAATCTAGATTCAATATTGTTTCACACAATTATTCAATTTTATGTTTTCACTTTGTGTGTGTTTGTGTGTGTGTGTGTGTGTGTGTGTGTGTGTGTTTGTGTGTGTGTGTGTGTGTGTGTATGTTTGTGTGTGTGTGTGTGTGTGTGTGTGTAAGTGTGTGTGTGTGTGTGTGTGTCTGTTTGTGTGTGTGTGTGTGTGTGTGTGAGCGCGTGTGTTTGTGTGTGTGTGTATGTGTGAGCGTGTGTGTGTGTGTGTGTGTGTGTGTGTCTGTGTGTGTGTGTGTGTGTGTGTGTGTGTGTGTGTGTGTGTGTGTGTGTGTGTATGTGTGTGTGTGTGTGCGTGTTATAGTATATTACTATAGTATATTATATATATATATATATATATATATATATATATATAATTTGAACCATAGTTTGGTCTTCCGGTGCTCATATTGAAAACTGACGATCACTATTGTTCTTTCGATTGAAGGATTTACTAGATCATCTAGATGTATATGTATACCATTATCTAACAATAACTATTGAATCTACCAAGTTATGTGCTCTAGTCAACTAACTTTAACTTTTACCAATTTAAAAAATGATGTAATAGCCATGAATATTATTATTATTTTATATTCGCTTATATTATTAATATTACTATTGTTCTTGTTGTTGCTATTGTTATTATATGGGTTATTGTTGTTGTTCTTGTTAATACTTTCGAAGTCACGAGCAAGGTTTTTTCGTACCTGTACATTGAGATTTAGATAAAATTAACCAAAAACTGGAAATTAGTTTTATAAATGCTGTTGGAATACTGTTCATTTTCACATAACTGTATTCTGCACACACAAATACAAATATTGGAGCTATATTGGTCAACTACTTGATTTTATTTGTAAAATACTATTCAAAATAAATTAGAAAATAATCCCAGTTGTTGATGCACAAGTTCTCTTTCCAGTACCTCCATAGGAAACAATATTATCCGTGTTTTAAATCCACATTTTCTACTTCTCCTTCACATGGCTACTTGCTCAATTCTGTAATTAATATTATGCTTTGAAATATGCAGAGAATTCTCTGGCTCTTTATAAGAACCTAATATTTATTCTATATATATTCTAAATTCCCTCCGTATTTAAAACTAACTTCTTTCCTTTATGTAAATTTCCGTTCGAATTAAATTAACCTGTCATGATAATTAGGGCAAGAAAACATTTTTATACTTTCAAATGAGATTAAAAAAATTTTATTTTGTAAAAAATAATATTTTCAAGAGAATATTTACTGCTATTTTTTCTTCAACAAAATGAAAATTTTCTTTATAAAATATTTGTCGGGATTAGAGACAAAATATATTTTATTATTATGTAAATTACGTGAATAATTATTTTACAAAAGACGTAAGAGCTGTTTTGTGGGAAACAATAAAAAAATGTCTGATTGAAGTTTCAAAATTCGAGTATTCAAAAGTACATTGTAAAGTAATGGAAAGAAATAAAACCCTTTGTTGTCCTTCCATTTGCCATTGGTTATCTCTGACGATTTTTAGGACACCCAGTTAAAAAGACCTAAAATATAATACATCAGTTACAATTTATTATTTATTATTTTTATCTATTAACATATTTTCACTTGTTCTTAGTTTGTATCTCGTCAATCGTACTATATTTAACTAAATACAGCGGTAAGGAGTTATATATTTGCATGCCAGTTTTAAATAAAATCCCCTTAAGCTTGTTTGAAACCAACTCTAACTCATTTCGTTAAGTAAAATATTGATTTAATACATTTTTAAATATCTAATATAAGATTTTTATAAATACATTATGTTAATAACAGTAGAGATTGCGGCGGGATAGTCAGGTCACTTGAGTCGTGGGAAAACCCAGCCTTCAGGCGGTCTTACGTCATTAACCCTTTCAACCCTTTCAACCCTTTAGCCTTCAGGTGGTCTTACGTCATTAACCCTTTTAATCCTATTAACCCTTTTAACCCTTTCAACCCTTTCAACCCTTTAGCCTTCAGGCGGTCTTACTTCATTAACCCTTTTAATCCTTTTAGTTAACCCTTTCCCTTTCAAGACTGGTGCCGTCGATTCTGAAAAAAATCGTTTTACCTGAGCCGTATTCGAACCCCGTATGTTTGTGTTTAGAACCATCAACGCTAACCTCTCGGCTAACTTGTCCAAACAATAGAGACGCTTTTATTTGTGCTATATGACCAGTATTGTCGTTAGTCTTCTTGCATGATAGGATGTCATTGATCCTTTCTCAAGAGTTGAAAGGGTTGAAAGGGTTAAAAGGGTTGAAAGGGTTAAAAGGGTTGAAAGGGTTAAAAGGGTTAAAAGGGTTGAAAGGGTTGAAAGGGTTAAAAGGGTTAAAAGGGTTAAAAGGATTGAAAGGGTTAAAACGGTTAAAACGGTTAAATGGGTTAAAAGGGTTAAAAAGGGTTAAAAAGGGTTAAAAGGGTTAAAACGGTTAAAACGGTTAAAAGGGTTAAAAGGGTTAAAAAGGGTTAAAAGGGTTAAAAGGGTTGAAATGGTTAAAAGGGGTAAAAGGGTTAAAAGGGTTAAAAGGGTTAAAAGGGTTAAAAGGGTTAAAAAGGGTTGAAAGAGTTAAAAGGGGTTAAAAGGGTTGAAAGGGGTTAAAAGGGTTGAAAGGGTTAAAAAGGGTTGAAAGGAGTTAAAAGGGTTAAAAGGGTTGAAAGGGTTAAAAGGGTTGAAAGGGTTAAAAGGGTTGAGCGGGTTAAACGAAAGGGTTGAAAGGGTTGAAAGGGTTTGAAGTCCAAGTTGACCTGATGTCAAAAATCGTCGTATTCGTACCTTCTGCGCCCCGTCTTGAGGAAATAATGTCTTTAGGCGTAATCAACATGCTAGTACTGTATGAACTTGTTTACTTCCAAGCTTAATTGTTTTCTTTATTATTTATAATTCTTATAAATCAAACGAATATAAATAGAATATTGGAGTTTTATTATTTTATTTTTCTAAAACAAGACGTTTGGCTCGTTATATGAAATATATTCTTGTTTAAAAGACAGTAAGTTATACACTGTGTATAAACACTGATATTTCAACACGAAAATATAAATGACATTATTTGCAAGTAAAACACATAGTACAGGAGTATGTTACATCTAAGTATAAATTAAATGGTCATTAAGTTTTAATCATTCAATTAGCATATATAGTATTATATTTTTTAATTAAAGAAATTAAACTTTATAAATAGAATATAAGAAAAGTCAATTACAATATACGTGATTCTTTGTTGATAAAGTATGTGGCAATTCCTAATCCAGAGGTATCCGACAGAGGGTGGTGGAGTGGTGCCTTAGCCTATATTAATTTACCCGATGACGCCGTATTCGAAACCCTTTAAAAAATCTGGTACCTCCCAAACGCCTCAGGTCTTGTCACTGCCTCCCAAACGCCTCAGGTCTTGTCACTGCCTCCCAAACGCCTCAGGTCTTGTTATTACTGTATTCAAGAGATACTGATTCTGTACCTCCCTTATCCAAACGCCTCAAGTCCGATACCTTCCTGGTCATTGACTCAACCCTGTACCTCCCTTATCCAAATGCCTCAAGTCTTATCATTATCCGTACTCTGTAAATTAATTATTGGTTTTACATAGGCTAATGACAGATCACAGACAATTAATTCATGCTCTAAACGTTTTACATTTCTTTCTGAAATTCTTTTCCCAGAGCTCGTTTTTATCACCAATATACAACGTGATTTACAATTTTAAAATTCATAACATTACAAAAAAAAACATAATAAAAAAATCAACAATACCGAACTTTTAATAAATAATCTTATTTACAAGTCATTTTAGTTAATTGTCTGTGATCTGTCATTAGTCTATATAACAGCATTTACAAAATCAAAGTCGTTTATCAGATTTACTGTCGCTTCGTTTCTAGATTATTTTTGTCAATAAATGCGTAGATGCTGACTTGTTTCGTAAATTACTTTTGTCGTGATTGTTACTTTTGCCTTTGGCAGAGAAAACGAATTGAAATATCTCAAACTGTTCTAGTTTCAGTAGAGAAAACGAAACTGAAATTGCTCAAACTGTTTATTCTAGTTTTACTATATAATTAGGAATTTCCTACTTCAACACAATAGCAGTTGATTGTTGGTTCAGTTGTTTGCTAGACTTTCTTAGAGGTAAGTCAAGGTTTTGTTATTGTCAATATTTTAACTAATAACCACAAAATAACTTTATTTATTCACTTCTTGAGCTACTGTAGCCTATGTTATAATATCTTAAATTATAAACCCAAAAACAGAGGATATCAACCTTAATTCTAGACATGTTCGTGTTATTCTTCGTATGCAAAATACTATACAAAGTAAGTTTAAAAACATGTAAAGAATCCCTTTGTCGTAATTCTTAACTATGTATTTACACATTAATTTCTACTACAATTAATTTTAATACGTTAATTACTACCGCATCTACTCTATGACTTTATTCCCATACAAACACTCAAATGCTTTTTGAGTTAAGTGATAAAGTTTTCGATTACCTATTGAACTCTTTCAAATCCTTCTATTAGTTCATACCATCGTTACATATAACTTGTTTAAATTTTCAACCGTTAATAAAATACTTAATAAGTTAAATACACATTATTACAAGTAATATAAACAAACATGTTTAAAACCAATTCCCACTTAGGTCAACAAAGAAATATTTTATGTTAATTAATTTTTTTTTATTAAATAATCACAATTAATATTAATAAAGTAACATAACCAATGTGTTAAAACATCTGTTCTACAACATGGCCTACAATTTAAATCAGCTGTTTTATGAAATTATATGTTATCATTTGTTTTAGGTCAAGTGGGGAGAAAAAACTATATTAAATACCTTGCCCCTTTTGTGAAACATTTTTCTAAAATATAAATCTAAAATATTTGAGAAACTGTATTACCATGAAGTGCTATCTACTACAAGTTTAAAAATGTTGAATAAATGAATTTACTATGGTGCTTTTAATAATTCTACTTATTTGTTTTCATATTTTGCGATTACATTTTTATAAATATTGTATATTTAATATTTTATATTTTTGTTCTCAGTTTATTAGTGTATTATAAATTGTTAAATTGGCTTTCATGTTAAATAAAGAGTCAAATACACAATATTACAAGTAATATAAACAAACATGCTTAAAAACAAATTTCCACTTTGATCAACAAAGAAATATTGTATGTTAATTAATTTTTTATTGAATAATTACAATTAATATTAATAAAGTAACATAACCATTGTGTTAAAACACCTGTTCTACAACATGGCCTACAATTTAAATCAGCTGTTTTATGAAATTATATGTTATCACTTGTTTTAGGTCAAGTGGAAAGAAAAAACTATATTAAATACCTTGCCCATTTTGTGAAACATTTTTCTAAAATATAAATCTAAAATATTCACAACATTCCGACTCTCATGACATTCCTGTTAAACATTAATCTTATATTAAAGTTAAAATAATATATACTCCAAACATGATGTAAAATCTTAACCTATTTAAAAGTAATTTCTGTGATATCAACACAGTTGATGAAGTGTTATAAGGAATTGAAAGAAAATAATGTAAAGCATATAAAAACTTAAAGAGAGTTCAAACTATTAAATGATGGTACAGTCAGATCCAGAAGATTTACTGATGAATCGAATTTGTAGTTATTACAGGGTATAAACGAAAATTTACGAAATTATTACCAACTGAAAAATATATTATGTGTTACATGTTCATATTCTTAGTGTATAAAAGAAATATTTTATATTGATTGTTGTTTATAAAGAAAATTAGTATTAAATAATTCTTATGGCCTTTTCGAACAATTTGCATGGAATAATGTTTTTTCAATTATGTGATAAAAAAGGTTTTGACAATTTAAGAGTATTTCTTAGCTAGTAGCAATTTATCAAGCAATAATTATAAACTATTAATAAAATAATACTTTGTATTTACAAAGTATTTTCATTTACATTAATTTTGTCAGTTTAAATTCTAAAGTTAACAGGTTTTCATTGAAAAATATATAGTCTACATAGGTTAAACACAATATTAGCAATTTCTAATGTTGCATATTGACATTATAAAATAAATCTGTAACAAATGTTTAAATTTATATAAAATATATTTATAAGCTGCATTAATTAGTTGCTATTTGTTGTTTCATGCTACGTCAATGGAAGGGTTGGTGATCTATACGGAGGTAACCATTCCTTAACCAAATTGACCTGATGATGTCAAAAATAGTCGTACCTTGTGTGTCCTGTCTTGAGGAAATACTCAACCCGATACGGACTTGCTACCCATTTCCTACCCTTATTCGAACCGTGGATGGCAAAGATCTTGCTCGGTTATTTACGTAGTCCTGCCTTTATAGTGCTACGACTGTCTCACAGGTAAGTTCTAATTTAGTATTTCATTTGAAAAAAATGTTTGTCTAAACTATGGCATAATATTTAAAGCTAAGTAAAACCAATTTTATTTTGTTATATACCACAAGACATGTGTTTACAAAATATTTTAAGTTTAGTTTATAACGATGACCTTGGAAGATTAAATGGTCTTTCTCTTCAATTTAGATTGTCACACAAGACGACAGTATTATATTTTCTATAATCAAATATAAATATTTTTTAGAATTATTCTTTTAGAAAGATTTTATGCCGCTTATGTTAACTTTGTGCTTAGTTTAGATCACCTATATTTTAAATCACTGCAACCTATATGTACAGTGCTTTTCAGAGATGAATCTAGACATGCTTAATGCATGTTTTGTCTAAGTAACAGTTTTGGCAAGTTGATATTTTAATCGTATAGATTATTCTCTAACAAAGGGCCCATACCTTATTTATAATCATGTTCTATTCTTCTTATGCATATAGATACGATTCTGTTCCGAAATATATAATTTGACATTTTAAAATAACATTAAATAAGTCGTACATATCATCCTGTAACAGATCTTATGGATGCCTAAACGGCTGAACAGAAGTTAAATTTAAAGAGTTTTTTTAACCTAGGATGGTTCTTGTGAGGTTTGGTATAGGTCTAGGAGCGTTCATAAACCGATGTATCTTATGAATGCCTAAGCCGATGTTAATTTGAACGGTTTACATTAACCATAAACAATGCACCAATCATTGACAAACATACTTGATAGTCACACGAATAACTATACGTTGAGATAAACTTTGTATGTTAACCACTTAATGAAATGAAACATTGTCTATCCTATTGCAGTAAATGAAATGAATTATTTAAGTGTTTGATTTTCTTATTGTTTTAGGTCAAGTGGAAAGAAAAAACTATATTAAATACCTTGCCCCTTTTGTGAAACATTTTTCTAAAATATAAATCTAAAATATTTGAGAAACTGTATTACCATGAAGTGCTATCTACTACAAGTTTAAAAATGTTGATAAATGAATTTACTATGGTGCTTTTAATAATTCTACTTATTTGTTTTCATATTTTGCGATTACATTTTTATAAATATTGTATATTTAATATTTTATATTTTTTGTTCTCAGTTTATTAGTGTATTATAAATTGTTAAATTGGCTTTCATGTTAAATAAAGAGTCAAATACACAATATTACAAGTAATATAAACAAACATGCATCTTAATAGAAAAAACTGCACTTTTATAATTTAATTCTATAAACTTCTCTAATTAAAAACAATATTATTTTCTGTGTAATTTAAGTGAATAGAAAACAATTGTATTTTTTGACTGACATGTATTTTTATTGAAATAATTAGTCTTTTAAAAATGGAAAGAAGCTAAATTACAAATAATATTGTGAATTTGATTCACGTAGTGGGTAAAATAAATATTATGTATTGTAATAATACATAAATCGTTTGTAATAGACTTTTCTAGTATTGTATTTTTAAAGTTCAAGCATTGTACTATCGCATTGTAATAGAAGGAATATTCATTTTAAAGGAAATGGAGGAATCGTTTTCAAATGCCAAGTTGGACAAAACACAGTGTAAGTATATTTTTAACAGGTACATACATGCATACTTACATACATACATAAATACATACATATATACATAAGTACTTGATTTTCTGTCTGAGTTCCGAACGATAATTGTTCATATTAGCATTTTTCATTATTATAATTTTCATTAATGTTATTTCATTGCGTTAATACCGTTTCAAAGTTAATTAACAAAAGAGTACCTATGTTCTTCATCTAAGCATTGTTCCTTCACTTCTAAGCATTGTTATCTTTATTTTTATTGATATCTAAATTTTTACTGTGTGTAAAATGACAAGTTTAATAGAATTTAAATGATAAGAGTAAAATTCTTGAGAATTCATCTATGTGTGACTAAAATTCACCAGATATCTTGAATTTTGAAACAGACAAGTCAATTGTTCCATTAACAAGTGAAAATGCTTTAAAAGAAGCTCTCACAGATATCATTCAAAATTTGTTGCACTAATCTTTAAAAACAGAGAAACATAAGTATTTAGAATAGATAGGAGTTATAAATATTTGATTTTGCTACAAAAGAAACAATTTTGTACATTTGTCTACAAAAACTTGTTGACATAAATGCAACAATGGTTGCCGTATTTAAAGACAATGCTATTTTTGCTCTGTAGATCTCATTAGGAACGATCGATTAAACGGGCATTTCTACTATCCTGAGCAACTATCTTCAATTATCTTTATACACGAATACTTCACATAGTGGGTAATAGAATTGTTTGTATCATTTCTTTAATTTATAATAAATATTATGTATTGTAATAATACATAAATCGTTTTTAATAGACTTTTCTAGTATTGTATTTTTAAAAAAATCAATCATTGTACTAATGCATTGAAATAGAAGGAATATTCTTTTTTTTTTTTTTTTTTTTTTTTTTAAATGAAATGGAGGAATCTTTTTCAAATGCCAAATTGGACAAAACACAGTGTAAGTATATTTTTAACAGGTACATACATGCATACATACATACATACATATTTAATCACTATACTAATGCATTGTAATAGAAGATATATTCTGTTTTAATGAAATGGAGGAATCGTTTTCAAATACCAAATTGGACAAAACACAGTGTAAGTATATTTTTAACAGGTACATACATGCATACATACATACATACATATATACATACATATATACATATAAGTACATAAAAATATTTTTCGATGTTTCGATTGCAGATTTAAAAGTATTCTTATCTGTGTAAGCTTTCTTGACAATAGTTAACATTAGAAATAACCTAGGCTTTCTAGGCAGTATAATATAGAAAATATTTCAACTGAAAATGTCTAATAATGAAGTACAACTGCTGTATTCCTGAATAATAGGAAAATTAAGCCTATTATTAATTTCTAAGACAACTGTTGAGGATATTATTATAAAGTATTGAGAAAAGGGTTGAGGAAGGGATTAAGAAATGATCAATGACCCTGGATAATGTCCACCTGAGACAATTCCGAGCTCTGTACAAACTATCACGTGACATGATTTTGTCAAGAAAGAAGACTCACAATACGCCCATGATTTTGTTAAGAACGGATTTAGGGGAAAAGGGTTAAGGAAAGGTATTTAATATAACTTTTGAAAGAAGTATTTAAATCATTTTAAATATTTAGTGTTGTAAATATATGTACAAATTATTATTATTATTTTTAATTCACCTACTAATCATTAAGCGTTATCAAAGACATACTATCATTATTGCTATCAAGTTAACAAATAGTCATTGCCACAGGTAGCTTCAGTAATCCAATATTTTTGTGTATTATTACAATACATAATATTTATTTTTAATTAAAGAAATTAATACAAACAATTCTGTTACACACTACGTAAAACTAGTTTATAACAATATTATTTTTAATTAAAATTCATTACATTTTTTAAATACTATTGTTTTCAATGAAAGAAATTATATATTATTAAATTGTTTTGCTCTTCAAACTTTGTATAAGTAATATCAAAACGAAAATTACATAATTACATTTAAAAAGTACAGTTTTTTTTCAAAAGACTATGCAAATCATTTAATTAATAAATATTTTCATGTTAAAGTACCAAAGTATTTATAAACTGTATGATTTGCATATGCAATATCAAAATACTATATTTGTAAAAATACTAATAATTCAATTCTACTATAGTTGATGAATAAAAATACTCACTGTATTAGTGTTCAGAAAAAGATCATCTACGTTCTTCGAAGAAATTCAACCATTTCTCTTCACTCTTAGTTCCAATTCAACTGTTCGTTCAAAATTGTCTACTTGTTTATTAGCAATTTCTCAAAATTTCCAAAGTTGTTTTTCAAGGTTGAGATGAGTCACTTGAGTCCTTGGAAAAAAGCCTTCAGGCGGGCATTAGCTTACGTCATTAACCCATTTATTTAATCCTTTCGTTTAACTCTTTCATTTAACCCTTTCAACCCTTTCATTTAACCCTTTTCCTTAACCCTTTCACCCCTTTTCCGCTTAACCCCTTCAACTCTAATCTCAGTGCTAAGACAATAGCTCCGTAAGGAAAACCTACCACTTCATGAACTACGACAACAGCAAGGTGTGGACGGCTACCAATACATTACTTATCACAGCTACCAACACATAACTCGTCACACTAGCTAAGTAAATAGCGCTACGATTGAATAGCCTATCACACAGGCCAAATGAGGGTCACTAACTAAACCATCACAATATCTCTGTACATGGCAGATGGCGTGATGATCCTCATCTTTATCGCACACCTAACAGTAGGTTAGGTTAGAAGCACTCTGGCTAGCTTAGGTTAGTGGGTTGAAAATAATTTTTCTAAAAACTACCCCTCTAGACGTGGTTGAACACCCAACAGTAGGTTAGGTTAGAAGCACTCTGGCTAGCTTAGGTTAGTGGGTTGAAAATAATTTTTCCTAAAAACTACCCCTCTAGACGTGGTTGAACCCTCCCCCAAGGCTACGATCAAGGTCACATCGACCACCTGCATCATCCAAAACCACCCCTAACTTTCAAAGGTTGGTCGTATCTCCATCACGGGCATCACTGACCTGTGGTTGTAGAAGTTAGGGGTGGTTTTGGATGATGCAGGTGGTCGATGTGACCTTGATCGTAGCCTTGGGGGAGGGTTCAACCACGTCTAGAGGGGTAGTTTTTAGGAAAAATTATTTTCAACCCACTAACCTAAGCTAGCCAGAGTGCTTCTAACCTAACCTACTGTTGGGTGTTCAACCACGTCTAGAGGGGTAGTTTTTAGAAAAATTATTTTCAACCCACTAACCTAAGCTAGCCAGAGTGCTTCTAACCTAACCTACTGTTAGGTGTGCGATAAAGATGAGGATCATCACGCCATCTGCCATGTACAGAGATATTGTGATGGTTTAGTTAGTGACCCTCATTTGGCCTGTGTGATAGGCTATTCAATCGTAGCGCTATTTACTTAGCTAGTGTGACGAGTTATGTGTTGGTAGCTGTGATAAGTAATGTATTGGTAGCCGTCCACACCTTGCTGTTGTCGTAGTTCATGAAGTGGTAGGTTTTCCTTACGGAGCTATTGTCTTAGCACTGAGATTAGAGTTGAAGGGGTTAAGCGGAAAAGGGGTGAAAGGGTTAAGGAAAAGGGTTAAATGAAAGGGTTGAAAGGGTTAAATGAAAGAGTTAAACGAAAGGATTAAATAAATGGGTTAATGACGTAAGCTAATGCCCGCCTGAAGGCTTTTTTCCAAGGACTCAAGTGACTCATCTCAACCTTGAAAAACAACTTTGGAAATTTTGAGAAATTGCTAATAAACAAGTAGACAATTTTGAACGAACAGTTGAATTGGAACTAAGAGTGAAGAGAAATGGTTGAATTTCTTCGAAGAACGTAGATGATCTTTTTCTGAACACTAATACAGTGAGTATTTTTATTCATCAACTATAGTAGAATTGAATTATTAGTATTTTTACAAATATAGTATTTTGATATTGCATATGCAAATCATACAGTTTATAAATACTTTGGTACTTTAACATGAAAATATTTATTAATTAAATGATTTGCATAGTCTTTTGAAAAAAAACTGTACTTTTTAAATGTAATTATGTAATTTTCGTTTTGATATTACTTATACAAAGTTTGAAGAGCAAAACAATTTAATAATATATAATTTCTTTCATTGAAAACAATAGTATTTAAAAAATGTAATGAATTTTAATTAAAAATAATATTGTTATAAACTAGTTTTACGTAGTGTGTAACAGAATTGTTTGTATTAATTTCTTTAATTAAAAATAAATATTATGTATTGTAATAATACACAAAAATATTGGATTACTGAAGCTACCTGTGGCAATGACTATTTGTTAACTTGATAGCAATAATGATAGTATGTCTTTGATAACGCTTAATGATTAGTAGGTGAATTAAAAATAATAATAATAATTTGTACATATATTTACAACACTAAATATTTAAAATGATTTAAATACTTCTTTCAAAAGTTATATTAAATACCTTTCCTTAACCCTTTTCCCCTAAATCCGTTCTTAACAAAATCATGGGCGTATTGTGAGTCTTCTTTCTTGACAAAATCATGTCACGTGATAGTTTGTACAGAGCTCGGAATTGTCTCAGGTGGACATTATCCAGGGTCATTGATCATTTCTTAATCCCTTCCTCAACCCTTTTCTCAATACTTTATAATAATATCCTCAACAGTTGTCTTAGAAATTAATAATAGGCTTAATTTTCCTATTATTCAGGAATACAGCAGTTGTACTTCATTATTAGACATTTTCAGTTGAAATATTTTCTATATTATACTGCCTAGAAAGCCTAGGTTATTTCTAATGTTAACTATTGTCAAGAAAGCTTACACAGATAAGAATACTTTTAAATCTGCAATCGAAACATCGAAAAATATTTTTATGTACTTATATGTATATATGTATGTATATATGTATGTATGTATGTATGCATGTATGTACCTGTTAAAAATATACTTACACTGTGTTTTGTCCAATTTGGTATTTGAAAACGATTCCTCCATTTCATTAAAACAGAATATATCTTCTATTACAATGCATTAGTATAGTGATTAAATATGTATGTATGTATGTATGCATGTATGTACCTGTTAAAAATATACTTACACTGTGTTTTGTCCAATTTGGCATTTGAAAAAGATTCCTCCATTTCATTTAAAAAAAAAAAAAAAAAAAAAAAAAAGAATATTCCTTCTATTTCAATGCATTAGTACAATGATTGATTTTTTTAAAAATACAATACTAGAAAAGTCTATTAAAAACGATTTATGTATTATTACAATACATAATATTTATTATAAATTAAAGAAATGATACAAACAATTCTATTACCCACTATGTGAAGTATTCGTGTATAAAGATAATTGAAGATAGTTGCTCAGGATAGTAGAAATGCCCGTTTAATCGATCGTTCCTAATGAGATCTACAGAGCAAAAATAGCATTGTCTTTAAATACGGCAACCATTGTTGCATTTATGTCAACAAGTTTTTGTAGACAAATGTACAAAATTGTTTCTTTTGTAGCAAAATCAAATATTTATAACTCCTATCTATTCTAAATACTTATGTTTCTCTGTTTTTAAAGATTAGTGCAACAAATTTTGAATGATATCTGTGAGAGCTTCTTTTAAAGCATTTTCACTTGTTAATGGAACAATTGACTTGTCTGTTTCAAAATTCAAGATATCTGGTGAATTTTAGTCACACATAGATGAATTCTCAAGAATTTTACTCTTATCATTTAAATTCTATTAAACTTGTCATTTTACACACAGTAAAAATTTAGATATCAATAAAAATAAAGATAACAATGCTTAGAAGTGAAGGAACAATGCTTAGATGAAGAACATAGGTACTCTTTTGTTAATTAACTTTGAAACGGTATTAACGCAATGAAATAACATTAATGAAAATTATAATAATGAAAAATGCTAATATGAACAATTATCGTTCGGAACTCAGACAGAAAATCAAGTACTTATGTATATATGTATGTATTTATGTATGTATGTAAGTATGCATGTATGTACCTGTTAAAAATATACTTACACTGTGTTTTGTCCAACTTGGCATTTGAAAACGATTCCTCCATTTCCTTTAAAATGAATATTCCTTCTATTACAATGCGATAGTACAATGCTTGAACTTTAAAAATACAATACTAGAAAAGTCTATTACAAACGATTTATGTATTATTACAATACATAATATTTATTTTACCCACTACGTGAATCAAATTCACAATATTATTTGTAATTTAGCTTCTTTCCATTTTTAAAAGACTAATTATTTCAATAAAAATACATGTCAGTCAAAAAATACAATTGTTTTCTATTCACTTAAATTACACAGAAAATAATATTGTTTTTAATTAGAGAAGTTTATAGAATTAAATTATAAAAGTGCAGTTTTTTCTATTAAGATGCATGTTTGTTTATATTACTTGTAATATTGTGTATTTGACTCTTTATTTAACATGAAAGCCAATTTAACAATTTATAATACACTAATAAACTGAGAACAAAAAATATAAAATATTAAATATACAATATTTATAAAAATGTAATCGCAAAATATGAAAACAAATAAGTAGAATTATTAAAAGCACCATAGTAAATTCATTTATCAACATTTTTAAACTTGTAGTAGATAGCACTTCATGGTAATACAGTTTCTCAAATATTTTAGATTTATATTTTAGAAAAATGTTTCACAAAAGGGGCAAGGTATTTAATATAGTTTTTTCTTTCCACTTGACCTAAAACAATAAGAAAATCAAACACTTAAATAATTCATTTCATTTACTGCAATAGGATAGACAATGTTTCATTTCATTAAGTGGTTAACATACAAAGTTTATCTCAACGTATAGTTATTCGTGTGACTATCAAGTATGTTTGTCAATGATTGGTGCATTGTTTATGGTTAATGTAAACCGTTCAAATTAACATCGGCTTAGGCATTCATAAGATACATCGGTTTATGAACGCTCCTAGACCTATACCAAACCTCACAAGAACCATCCTAGGTTAAAAAAACTCTTTAAATTTAACTTCTGTTCAGCCGTTTAGGCATCCATAAGATCTGTTACAGGATGATATGTACGACTTATTTAATGTTATTTTAAAATGTCAAATTATATATTTCGGAACAGAATCGTATCTATATGCATAAGAAGAATAGAACATGATTATAAATAAGGTATGGGCCCTTTGTTAGAGAATAATCTATACGATTAAAATATCAACTTGCCAAAACTGTTACTTAGACAAAACATGCATTAAGCATGTCTAGATTCATCTCTGAAAAGCACTGTACATATAGGTTGCAGTGATTTAAAATATAGGTGATCTAAACTAAGCACAAAGTTAACATAAGCGGCATAAAATCTTTCTAAAAGAATAATTCTAAAAAATATTTATATTTGATTATAGAAAATATAATACTGTCGTCTTGTGTGACAATCTAAATTGAAGAGAAAGACCATTTAATCTTCCAAGGTCATCGTTATAAACTAAACTTAAAATATTTTGTAAACACATGTCTTGTGGTATATAACAAAATAAAATTGGTTTTACTTAGCTTTAAATATTATGCCATAGTTTAGACAAACATTTTTTTCAAATGAAATACTAAATTAGAACTTACCTGTGAGACAGTCGTAGCACTATAAAGGCAGGACTACGTAAATAACCGAGCAAGATCTTTGCCATCCACGGTTCGAATAAGGGTAGGAAATGGGTAGCAAGTCCGTATCGGGTTGAGTATTTCCTCAAGACAGGACACACAAGGTACGACTATTTTTGACATCATCAGGTCAATTTGGTTAAGGAATGGTTACCTCCGTATAGATCACCAACCCTTCCATTGACGTAGCATGAAACAACAAATAGCAACTAATTAATGCAGCTTATAAATATATTTTATATAAATTTAAACATTTGTTACAGATTTATTTTATAATGTCAATATGCAACATTAGAAATTGCTAATATTGTGTTTAACCTATGTAGACTATATATTTTTCAATGAAAACCTGTTAACTTTAGAATTTAAACTGACAAAATTAATGTAAATGAAAATACTTTGTAAATACAAAGTATTATTTTATTAATAGTTTATAATTATTGCTTGATAAATTGCTACTAGCTAAGAAATACTCTTAAATTGTCAAAACCTTTTTTATCACATAATTGAAAAAACATTATTCCATGCAAATTGTTCGAAAAGGCCATAAGAATTATTTAATACTAATTTTCTTTATAAACAACAATCAATATAAAATATTTCTTTTATACACTAAGAATATGAACATGTAACACATAATATATTTTTCAGTTGGTAATAATTTCGTAAATTTTCGTTTATACCCTGTAATAACTACAAATTCGATTCATCAGTAAATCTTCTGGATCTGACTGTACCATCATTTAATAGTTTGAACTCTCTTTAAGTTTTTATATGCTTTACATTATTTTCTTTCAATTCCTTATAACACTTCATCAACTGTGTTGATATCACAGAAATTACTTTTAAATAGGTTAAGATTTTACATCATGTTTGGAGTATATATTATTTTAACTTTAATATAAGATTAATGTTTAACAGGAATGTCATGAGAGTCGGAATGTTGTGAATATTTTAGATTTATATTTTAGAAAAATGTTTCACAAAATGGGCAAGGTATTTAATATAGTTTTTTCTTTCCACTTGACCTAAAACAAGTGATAACATATAATTTCATAAAACAGCTGATTTAAATTGTAGGCCATGTTGTAGAACAGGTGTTTTAACACAATGGTTATGTTACTTTATTAATATTAATTGTAATTATTCAATAAAAAATTAATTAACATACAATATTTCTTTGTTGATCAAAGTGGAAATTTGTTTTTAAGCATGTTTGTTTATATTACTTGTAATATTGTGTATTTGACTCTTTATTTAACATGAAAGCCAATTTAACAATTTATAATACACTAATAAACTGAGAACAAAAATATAAAATATTAAATATACAATATTTATAAAAATGTAATCGCAAAATATGAAAACAAATAAGTAGAATTATTAAAAGCACCATAGTAAATTCATTTATTCAACATTTTTAAACTTGTAGTAGATAGCACTTCATGGTAATACAGTTTCTCAAATATTTTAGATTTATATTTTAGAAAAATGTTTCACAAAAGGGGCAAGGTATTTAATATAGTTTTTTCTCCCCACTTGACCTAAAACAAATGATAACATATAATTTCATAAAACAGCTGATTTAAATTGTAGGCCATGTTGTAGAACAGATGTTTTAACACATTGGTTATGTTACTTTATTAATATTAATTGTGATTATTTAATAAAAAAAAATTAATTAACATAAAATATTTCTTTGTTGACCTAAGTGGGAATTGGTTTTAAACATGTTTGTTTATATTACTTGTAATAATGTGTATTTAACTTATTAAGTATTTTATTAACGGTTGAAAATTTAAACAAGTTATATGTAACGATGGTATGAACTAATAGAAGGATTTGAAAGAGTTCAATAGGTAATCGAAAACTTTATCACTTAACTCAAAAAGCATTTGAGTGTTTGTATGGGAATAAAGTCATAGAGTAGATGCGGTAGTAATTAACGTATTAAAATTAATTGTAGTAGAAATTAATGTGTAAATACATAGTTAAGAATTACGACAAAGGGATTCTTTACATGTTTTTAAACTTACTTTGTATAGTATTTTGCATACGAAGAATAACACGAACATGTCTAGAATTAAGGTTGATATCCTCTGTTTTTGGGTTTATAATTTAAGATATTATAACATAGGCTACAGTAGCTCAAGAAGTGAATAAATAAAGTTATTTTGTGGTTATTAGTTAAAATATTGACAATAACAAAACCTTGACTTACCTCTAAGAAAGTCTAGCAAACAACTGAACCAACAATCAACTGCTATTGTGTTGAAGTAGGAAATTCCTAATTATATAGTAAAACTAGAATAAACAGTTTGAGCAATTTCAGTTTCGTTTTCTCTACTGAAACTAGAACAGTTTGAGATATTTCAATTCGTTTTCTCTGCCAAAGGCAAAAGTAACAATCACGACAAAAGTAATTTACGAAACAAGTCAGCATCTACGCATTTATTGACAAAAATAATCTAGAAACGAAGCGACAGTAAATCTGATAAACGACTTTGATTTTGTAAATGCTGTTATATAGACTAATGACAGATCACAGACAATTAACTAAAATGACTTGTAAATAAGATTATTTATTAAAAGTTCGGTATTGTTGATTTTTTTATTATGTTTTTTTTTGTAATGTTATGAATTTTAAAATTGTAAATCACGTTGTATATTGGTGATAAAAACGAGCTCTGGGAAAAGAATTTCAGAAAGAAATGTAAAACGTTTAGAGCATGAATTAATTGTCTGTGATCTGTCATTAGCCTATGTAAAACCAATAATTAATTTACAGAGTACGGATAATGATAAGACTTGAGGCATTTGGATAAGGGAGGTACAGGGTTGAGTCAATGACCAGGAAGGTATCGGACTTGAGGCGTTTGGATAAGGGAGGTACAGAATCAGTATCTCTTGAATACAGTAATAACAAGACCTGAGGCGTTTGGGAGGCAGTGACAAGACCTGAGGCGTTTGGGAGGCAGTGACAAGACCTGAGGCGTTTGGGAGGTACCAGATTTTTTAAAGGGTTTCGAATACGGCGTCATCGGGTAAATTAATATAGGCTAAGGCACCACTCCACCACCCTCTGTCGGATACCTCTGGATTAGGAATTGCCACATACTTTATCAACAAAGAATCACGTATATTGTAATTGACTTTTCTTATATTCTATTTATAAAGTTTAATTTCTTTAATTAAAAAATATAATACTATATATGCTAATTGAATGATTAAAACTTAATGACCATTTAATTTATACTTAGATGTAACATACTCCTGTACTATGTGTTTTACTTGCAAATAATGTCATTTATATTTTCGTGTTGAAATATCAGTGTTTATACACAGTGTATAACTTACTGTCTTTTAAACAAGAATATATTTCATATAACGAGCCAAACGTCTTGTTTTAGAAAAATAAAATAATAAAACTCCAATATTCTATTTATATTCGTTTGATTTATAAGAATTATAAATAATAAAGAAAACAATTAAGCTTGGAAGTAAACAAGTTCATACAGTACTAGCATGTTGATTACGCCTAAAGACATTATTTCCTCAAGACGGGGCGCAGAAGGTACGAATACGACGATTTTTGACATCAGGTCAACTTGGACTTCAAACCCTTTCAACCCTTTCAACCCTTTCGTTTAACCCGCTCAACCCTTTTAACCCTTTCAACCCTTTTAACCCTTTCAACCCTTTTAACCCTTTCAACCCTTTTAACCCTTTTAACTCCTTTCAACCCTTTTTAACCCTTTCAACCCTTTTAACCCCTTTCAACCCTTTTAACCCCTTTTAACTCTTTCAACCCTTTTTAACCCTTTTAACCCTTTTAACCCTTTCAACCCTTTTAACCCTTTTAACCCTTTTACCCCTTTTAACCATTTCAACCCTTTTAACCCTTTTAACCCTTTTTAACCCTTTTAACCCTTTTAACCGTTTTAACCGTTTTAACCCTTTTAACCCTTTTTAACCCTTTTAACCCTTTTAACCCATTTAACCGTTTAACCGTTTTAACCCTTTCAATCCTTTTAACCCTTTTAACCCTTTTAACCCTTTCAACCCTTTTAACCCTTTTAACCCTTTCAACCCTTTTAACCCTTTCAACCCTTTTAACCCTTTCAACCCTTTCAACTCTTGAGAAAGGATCAATGACATCCTATCATGCAAGAAGACTAACGACAATACTGGTCATATAGCACAAATAAAAGCGTCTCTATTGTTTGGACAAGTTAGCCGAGAGGTTAGCGTTGATGGTTCTAAACACAAACATACGGGGTTCGAATACGGCTCAGGTAAAACGATTTTTTTCAGAATCGACGGCACCAGTCTTGAAAGGGAAAGGGTTAACTAAAAGGATTAAAAGGGTTAATGACGTAAGACCGCCTGAAGGCTAAAGGGTTGAAAGGGTTGAAAGGGTTAAAAGGGTTAATAGGATTAAAAGGGTTAATGACGTAAGACCGCCTGAAGGCTAAAGGGTTGAAAGGGTTGAAAGGGTTAATGACGTAAGACCGCCTGAAGGCTGGGTTTTCCCACGACTCAAGTGACCTGACTATCCCGCCGCAATCTCTACTAATAACAATTACATAAATTAGGTTATAATAAAAACCCTATTATGTAGATTCAGTCCGATTTCTCTACTTCTTCTAAAAACTCTACTTCTTGAAAACAAAAATTCAGTATTCTCAGATAGTCCTTGCGATTTTTTTAAAATGTTTTTGTAATTTTTTTAATAAAGCCTCACTGTATATTTTTGATGCAGAAAAGAATCTTCAGCTTGCAAAACAAAGTTTAAATATTTAGTATTTCAATGTCTTATATTATTTTTTTATTTCAAAAGTTTATTTCAAAGTTATTTTTCCTTCTCTTGAAATAAAATTTATCTATTAAAAAAAATATATCAATGAATTTTAGATTGTTTCAGTTCATTATACTAAGTCAGGAAAGCAATAAGGAAGAGTCATCTCTCCTAGTGAGTCTCACGACAGCCAAATACTTTATATATATATATATATATATATATATATATATATATATATATATATATATATATATAATTTTTTCACAGCGAGGTTAAAACACATGTATAGACGTTATATATATTTTCCTATAAAGTGATAATGTTTGCATAATGCATGACCTACATTATTTACCTTTTGATAAAAACCCTATCAAGAGCTGGTAATTACCCTCTGTTGTGCTATGTGTTTTATTGGTGATACGGAGGAGTTTATATTTAATTAAATATAAAATACAAAATACCTCAAAAATATAATATATATAAATATAATAAAATATATTTAAATATATAATATTTATATTATATATATAATATATTATATTATAATTATAATCTGTATTTTATAATATTTATTTATAATATATTATTTATTTAATTATATTAAAACTCAATATATTTATAATGTATATAAATATGTGTGTGTGTGTTGTGTGTGTGTGTGTGTGTGTGTGTGTGTGTGTGTGTACACTTTTTGCAGAGTCCAAATACCCACTTGATGCCAAATACTCTGATATCCTCTGGTGTACATACCTGCCAGCCAAACCACTTTCTCCTTGTAGCTCCCAAAGCAGGGCACTCACAGATCACGGGGATGGGGCTTTACTCTGGGTCCTTGTCGCATCTCTTGCACACAGGGGACCTAGATCTTCTAGTTTTGTATTGCAGCCCACTCAGATTCCCATAGCCTGTGACCAGCTGTACAGTAACTGTAAGTTGAGGTCTACTTAAGGAGAGCGGTTTTTTGCCTTATATGTATCCCAGGTATCCACGCACTACCTTGGATTTGTTTCACTCCAAAGTTGCTTTCCATTCTTCAGTGCACAACCTGTCTATACGTGTCGTGATCCTCTTGCGCCCCTCCTTAGGCGGGATGCCCACTGCCCTCAGCAGTATAAAGCTTCATGTTTTGCTAAGGCGTCCGCTAACTCATTTCCTATTCATCCAGAATGTCCTGGAGTCCAAGTTAGGTTAAGCGAAATATACTTACCCAGCTCTGATAGAAAAGCTATAGCCCCAGTCACAAGCTTAGAGCTGGCACTAGCCTTACCTAAGGCCTTCAGAGCTACCAGAGCAAATCCAGATGGTCTTGCCCTTCTTGCCAGACCCTGAGGTCTGAGGCAACAAAACAAATCTGAGGCACTCACAGAGTTCGTATCTTCTATATTTATTCTTAGTAAACTAGCAGAATATATAACTTAGGGACATATATCACTTGAAATTTTCTTAGAATTAAGACAAACTAATTAAATTAATTCTATATTATCAACGTTTCGAAAACTTAGGGATAAATGGGTCTGACATTGCAAAAAATAAATGATTAACATATTCTAATTGACCACTTACAAATTACCTTCACAACTACCTAAGTCTCTAATATAACATAAATAAATTTAAAAATAATTTCTCTACTTACAAAGTTCTTGTATTTTCTTATAAATACACGCTTGTTAAGAAAGGATATTTCTCTCCCCTCCCACTACTATTTTAGCACTTGCACCATATGTAGAAACAGGCCATTCTAATTTTCTTCTCTCTAATACTGTTTTGGATCGTGTTACTATATAGGTTACCATATGTTGCCAACTGTCGGTGATACATTGATTTTTCTATAATGAAATTTTAGTCAGTACTATTTCAAAATATTTCATGTTTAGAATTTTTATTTTTCTGAATATTTACACGTAATTATATTAACATTTGTTTACATCAATACTTTACAAAATCAAAATTTATTACGTAAATATGTTGGTTATGATTTTTTTTTGTACAATTATGTTAATTTTGCATAGCCTTTTACTATTTACTAGAATATTAATTCTGCTCAACGTCGTGAATAAAAATTAATCGCATCTGAATTAATGAAATTAAAATGAGTTTTATGAGATTCTTCCACAAGTTATTTTATTCGATTCCTTCTAGTAGTTTACACTTTCCTTATATACACAGATATATTTATTCTAATTTTTAATCTAAATTAAATGATAACACATGATTTCATAAAACAGCTGATTTTATTTTAGAGGTTAACTTGTAGAATAGCTGCTTTAACGAAGAGGTTATGTTACTTTATTTATGCTAACTGGAATTTTCTAATTAAAGTTTACTAAAATGAAGTTTTTCTATGTTGACCTAAGTAGGAATTGATTTTAAAACTGTTTTATTTATATTACTTGTTTTACATCTTGTTCAGTTGTATAGATTAATATAGAATTAAGATATATGAAAATTTATGTAGGTAACAAAACTCTAAATACGAAATTGCTGCATCATAGTATTAAACTATGAGAAGGAATAAATTAAAATACATAAAAATATTTTATTTACATAATTTCTTATTAGTAAAACCAACTAAAATAAAACTGTACAATTACTGGAGGAATCATTTCATATTGATCAATTCCGTTGATATGTAGTTTAAATTTTTATCTACAACTAGCAGCAAACGAAGATTCTAAAACTTACCTAAAATATAAAGTGACATAGAGAATATTCTTATGCTCCACAAAACCGGGATAACGGGTTTTATTTACTATTGTTCAAATAATGTTGTATAATGCCTATAATTCAATTGAATTGTGTTCTAATAAACAAATGTGTTACTTAAAATACATTTACTTAACAACCTTGTGATCTAATACCTGTCTCACCAGATAATACCTACTGAAAAATTAGTACATCATCAATTGCAAAAATGTAATATAGAAAATCTATTGGTAATCATTTATAGTATATAATTTTTTTAAACATTTAAAATGGTTAAAGAAGTGTCCGTTAAATCACCATGGAAACGAATACATGTAATGAGCCGGTTTACTCAAATTCTATTTTATCTTATAAACTCAGGGACTGCGTTATTGATTGACTGACCGAAGCGTGGAGTAACATTAACTGACGAACTAACTAACAAGGAGAATATTCCCAGGTCGATCACAGATTCATTTATTACCTGGCTAAACAGATAATTTGACTATATGACGCGCGAGTTTCTTAAATCCAAAATTTCGTCTATGTTTGGTTTTATAATATTTTGTAAAATTAAAGTTTATTTTGTAACCAGCTGACCCGGCGAACTTCGTATCGCCTAAAACTCAATGAATGCCCTATTAACATTAGCTAAACCTAATTTAGTATTTTATTAACATAAAAATAGCTGGATTTATAGTAGTCTAAAAAAGTGTGACAATATAAGTTTTTGATTGAATGTTATTTATTGAAGTGCATTCATATATAGCCTACAATATTTGTTGTGTATTGCTTGAAATGTGTTGGGAATAATTTTGTTGTTGAAAGTTGCCTAGCTACAAAAATTTGAAATGAGCAGAAGTTTTCTTTCCGTCAAATAACGCGAAGTCGACAAAAATTAAACATACCATGTGTGTGTTCATATTTCATGATATACTTTTTTGTGTATTGTTTGAAATGTGTTGGGACATAATTTTATGTTGTTGAATCTGGCCTAGCAACAAAAATTTGAAATGAATTCAATGAAATGTCTTAAAACAAGATAAGGTGGAAAGTGGTATTTAATGCTATTTCGGCACTTGAAAATTACATATTGGAAAATATTATATCACCATAAAACCTTCTCAGGAGTGTACTCAACAATTTCCCAAAGTTTCATGGCGATCGCATCAATGTTTTAGTAATGTTAAGGCTCATACATACATACATACATACATAATTTTATATGTGTAGAACTCAATAATGTTATAGAATTTTACAAGGACAATTAAACGGAATAACTGTTGTCTGGAAATTTAAATTATTGTTTAAGCTAATACCTTATTGTTTACTGTAGTACTGATCCTTAGTGTAGTTCATTGATCAGTCCTAATTCGAAGCGTATACATGGAGGCTGTAACGTGTCTAGCTCTTGAATATTGTTGCCATCACTTTCTAGTTAAAACTATATCCTTGTCACCCAGCAGATGTTCTCTTTCCGTCAAATAACGCGAAGTCGACAAAAATTTAACATACCATGTGTGTGTTCATATTTCATGATTTCCCATTTTGTATGGTTTTGCATGGTAATTTTAGTTTTAGTAATGTGTTCAATCTTAAAGCAAACAATTGTTTCTTGCAATACAGAAAAAACCTGTGTGCAGTAATAACGTGTTACAAAGTTTTACACTTAAAAGATGATTTAAATTTTTTAATTTTAGAAACTTTTTAATTAAATTAAGCCAATTTAAATGTAGTTATAACACAATAACAATATTGTAAACTACGGATAAAAAGTTAAACGAAATAAAATGTAAACCCTCAAAATATATTTTATAAACGTATTATAAATGTTCTAAATATATCCAAAAACACAAACTAGGATTGTCATAAATAAAACCAACTTTAATTTAATGGATTAGCTTCCTTTTCCCTTTTAGCTATTATTGCCGTACTTTTCCCGACACACGTTGGTATCATCTAGAATGAGGCACGTGAGTTCTTATAGTGTTTTATAATTAGTACTTTTAGATTGTCTTTTAGTTAAAAACGTTTAAATTTATACAAAATATAAGGAATAGAATTTAACTTTGTACCACATTATTGTAAATCACTAACAATTTGATAATATCTATACTAATATATAAAAATCTAATTGTGTGTGTATGTGTTTTACTCGATCACGTAAACATTGCTTTACCCATCGAGTTGAAATTTTACATAGCCATTCTTCGGCTCCCTGGATAACACATAGGCCTATTTCTATCAGGACACCATCCATAGAGCCTTGAAAACCCCCTTAACACTCAATTTCCTATACTCCATTTAATACTTAACCTGACTTAATCAGCTGGTAATCACCTGTAACAGTCACTTTTAAACAAATTTAAACAGCTGATAGTAATTTATTGTTATTCTTCTTTCTATGTTAGATTCCTTTACAAATGCTATGTTACAAGCAAAGGCGTTTCCTTCCCTTGGTTTTCAAGACGATAATCAGTAAGTTTATAGTTAGTTATATTTATTGAGAACTAATCTATACTATCATATAAAAATCTAATATGTCTGTGTATGTATTCCTTAATCACGTAAATACTACCTGGACCCCTATGAGCTGAAATGTGGTATTTATTTCCCATTCCTACGGGTTCGATTTTAGCCAAATAAATTTTACCGGGCTACAAAGAAACTCATCAGAGATACGAAACAAATTATGAAAACTCTCGCTCACGCTCTAAAAGTTTACAGGTTTGGGAAAATGTAATTAAACACCCCCCCCCCAATCATGGTGCCACTAGTTCTGCTAAAATGCACATTGTCCACCCTTAATACAATGCATATCAAATTAATCAAAAACATCTCCTGAATGTATATTGATAATTATTGTTTGTTATTGCCACGGAAGGTTGATTTTATATACCTATGAAGCATCGAGTCAGGATAGATTTCGTTGTAACTTTATACGTTTAACCAAATATATATATATATATATATATATATATATATATATATATATATATATATATATATTTAAGGCTAGAATAGAGATCACGTGACGAAGTATTACTCCTCGGATGTAGACGTTTAATTAGGTAATGTGTACAAAACTACAACCAAATATCCTGACTGGACACTTTACAGCTATATTTTAATATAGGTATACGTTATTGTATATAATTACAACCAAATGTATCATAACTGGATACTTTATAGGTAGGTCTATATTTAAATATATGTATTCAAAGTACGGCGCACCGTTGATACGCGGAAATAATACTTCTTATTAGTCCTCAATGAATTATTTTCCCAACTTTAATTTGATAAAAATTTTATTTATTTCCCTGAGCGAGAGTTGTTATTATTGTTTCCTATTACTGACGACTTTCTGCGTCGTGCGGTAAAATTTTTCCCCATAGAACAATTGAGAACGGGAAATAAATACCTGACATTTTACATGGACATAATTAGGGTCCCTGGTTTTCACATAGGGCTTTTTTTATTTAGAACTACCGTCAGAGTACCGCCACACTGGTCATAGAAACTCCCTTAACGGTACATTTATAAGCTATAGTTCGATATATTTATTGGGATTATTGGTTAATTTCAATAAATTGTGGATTCTTTTTTTGTGTGTTTAAGTATTATTTCAATGTAACAAATATAGAATTTTCTAAAGTGTTTAAAGTTCCCCGAGTCAGCTAGTTAGCAATACAAACTAACCAACTTATATAAATAAAAAAGTTAGGAATTTTACAACACACTAACATGCAACGCTATACGCGTTTATAGGTCGCAGAGGTCGGAGATCCTGCAAGAGTAGGTGCTTGATATTGATCAGACAGACTAAAGCCTGAAAATAATTTCTTCCCTTTGCGGGTTAAACCGTCTCAGTTAAGGGAAGGGATTTTGAATTGACTACACATTTTCACTAAGACTGGAAAAAACAGGGTAAAATTACTATAAAACATAAAAGTATCTACAATACGTTTGTAAACATAACTTACAGATTAGTTTATCAGTTTTACGCTAATAATAATGCATCAATAATATTTTTTTACACATTTTAAAGAGCAGCATAAACACATTACTTAAGCTAGAGAAAGTTTTTACAAAAATAAAATACATTAAACAAACATTTTGAACACTATAAGGCTTTAATACTTTCGTTATACCTAAAATCGACCATCATTCAATATGATGGTTACTACACTTGGCATTTGAGCCATTTGGTGACGCACTTAGTATTACAAACCCCAGTGGCTGTGCCCCAGCATCTCCTGTCTCTGTCTCAGCATCCACTGCCTTTGCCCCAGCATCCTCTGTCTCAGCCACAGCATCCCCTGCCTCTGCCCCAGTATCCCCTGTCTCTGGCCTAGCATCTGCTGTCTCTGCCCTAGCATCCCTAGTCTCTGCCTCAGCATCCCTTGGTTCTGTTTAGCATCACCTGTCTCTGCCAAGATATCGCCTGTCTCTGTCTTTTCATCCCCTGTCTCTGCCCCAGTATCCCCGGTCTCTTTTCCAGCATCCCGTGTCTCTGTCCCAACATTCCCTGTCGCTGGTCTAGCATCCTCTGTCTCTTTCCCAGCATCCCATGTCTCTGCCCCAGCATCCCCTGTCTCCGATCCAGCATCCCCTGTCTTTGCCCCAGCATCCTCTGACCACTGTGAGTGGTCCCGTTTCGAATATGTTTTGAAATATTCACCATCAATGACTTTACGTCCCCACAGCCAAAATGTTCTGGATAGTTTGGGGCGGGTGTGCTGCTTCCTTCTTTTCATGCGGAAAGTGGTAACATTCGAGGGAGAATGGTTTACAACCGTCAAAAGGAACCTACAATTCTTGATAGTCATAGATCCCTGAGCCACTCGTGAATTGCAAGTTTTATTAAGAATTTGAATGGTTCAGTGAGTTACGTTCATCTGGCTCCGGATGATGAGTTCCTTGCTTGTGAAGCTAGCCAGCTACTTTGTTACCCTACATGTAAACGTGGCTCGGTATCCGTGGCTCTGTAAATTTATATTCCACCCTTGGTTGTCTTGGATTTAAATACATAAAATACTTTTTGATATGGATATACAAATTATGTATTATTAATACAGATAATAGCCACAATCTAAACTAGTTACTATGAGGCCTAATAATTATATTGGAACTTTTTTCTGATCTGCAAGTGATATTTACGAAATAAAACGTATACGCTATTAGTTTCAATTTTGTGGCAGATAGATTACAGCAAACCCGTAACTTTTAGTGTTGGGATGTTTTAGCGCTCACAGTCATGATAACAGCGTAAAGATAGCGAAACGTGAGTATATATATATATATATATATATATATATATATATATATATATATATATATTGTTTGAGTGCCTCTGTGTGTGTGTGTTTGTGATTTTCAGTACGTTTTGATAAGTGTTGTTTTTATATAAAATTACTGTTACCGACAAGCTAACCACAAGACGAGTTTACCCAACAAACATGTATATGGTCTTTTAACTAATTTCATTAGAATAATACATTAATTAAAACGATAGCATTTGTAAAAGTGTTTTTTTTTTATAAACAAAACAAATATCCGTCAAAATTGTTTAATATTGAAAGTCATGAAAAATATTAAACTGAGCAAAGCTACTGTAGATATGGTGTATTTGAACTTACGAAATCATAAACTCAGTTAGCGGGAAAGTAGGGAAACAAAAGTTCTCTATTAATTATTTTCACATCATTGTGATAGTGAAGTACTGAGTTATTCAAAGTGATGTTTTAAATGTATGCATTAATATTCCATAGGGAAGAGGTTGAATACATTTAGCCGAGGTGAAAACGATTTCATTTACAAAAGAGAATTCTCAAAATGGGAGTGTAACGTGGTTCCGTGTATAACGATGATATAATGCTTTTGTGTTGACGACAATCCTCGACTAAATTACCTCTGTGCGTTCTTTACACTTTGCAGGGAAATAAACAACGCGGAAAGCCTGGAAATATATCATATCAAATGGGAAAGTAGGGTACTAAGAAATTCATCAATTCATCAACTTTCCGCTACTTGTTTATCTCATCGTGTGGTGTAAAGTCAAGTACTCTCACGTAATTTTACTTGTTGCAGCAATTTTAGAAAGATATTTATTTAATAATTTCTAATTGCAAATCGTCTACTTACACACGCTTAGGGAATTTAAGTATTGGGAAAGAAATTCCCTTGTCCTAAAGAAACTCTCTTTTATTAATGATTTCATATATAACTTAAATTTATGTAAAGAATTGTTCAGCCTGAGACTTTCTATTCATCGCAACAAAGGTCAACAATACACCGCTCGAATGGACTATTCTATATTATTTTTATGAGGCCCCAACCAAAACTAACCCGTCTACCTACGTTAGCACTAGGTGATTCATATGAAATAAATATTTAAAATATGAAAAACTAAACAAGTGTTTTTGTGTGGGAAATTAGTTCTTCTAAGTTTTAATAAAGTGTAATTTAAATTACTTTTTAACACTGCAGTGATCGCGCGGATTACTATTGTAATCCAGGGGTAAATTAGTGTATTTTGGGTTGGTAGTACTTCAGACCTTTCACTCACACATCCTCACTGTTACTAGTCAAGTAGCAGAGCTGTAAGTTGGCGGGTTAATTTTTTTTGAATATTTTTTAATTCACCTGGATTACGATAGTAATCCGCGTAACCACTTATGATATGTTTCCTACACATGAAGTAGTTTTAATATTATGTATTTTAAATAGATATTTTGTGTAAAAACAATATTTAAATTAGTAACACATTTATCTGTAATAAATCTCTGCGCCAGAGCTTGAACAAATACGACGCTGGCTTGATGGAACCTAAAGTAACAATGGAAGCGTTTTAGGTTGACCTAACACATGACCTACCTTAGTTTTATGTTTTATATTAATTTCATGCTACAATAAAAATGTTTTTCACACATTAGTTTTCTATATAACTCCTTAAACACTCTAAAATGCTTAATAAATATCTATATTTTAAAAGCTATTTCAAAGTGAATTACAACAGTAATCGACCACTAACGTTACTTATTTACACGTGACCACTGCAGTGTTAAATTTAAATTAAATCCCAACATTAATTACAATAAAATAATGATTTCAAAAAATATTGTTAAAAACATACCACTCTAGAAGAACTGTTATTAAATTAAAGTGAACGTGTGGTCGAAAACATTGCTACTATAAACAAAAGCGAGTCCAAACACGTTTACCTTCTATTCAAGCATGGATGTCTGTTGAAGCAACTTGCAGCTGTAACAAACAGAGGGGTAATCTTGTGAAACAAACATCCAGCGGCATGGACTTAGGGGAAGCGTCAAACATCTCAAACAAGGCAAGTAGACAATCTTTTTAATCGCTTATAATAATGTTTCACTTTTGTAAAAGATTATTGTAATTTTTTGAGTGAATACTTCTATAGCGATGTCCACATAAACATACAATTTCTCGTCAGTATAATATCCGTCAGGTTACGTTATTAATTACCTTAAAGTGATTTAAATGATAAAATATGATTTCATGCAAAAGTTGATTTCGTGTTACAGGTTATGTTGTAGAACAACTGTTTTACACATAAGTAAAACTATTTTACGTTATGCTGCATTATTTATTGAACATTGAAAAGAAAAAAGGATATTATTATTGTTTATTATAAAATTACTTTTTAAAATCTTATATTTTCAATTAATTCTTTGAAAATTTGCAAAACTTGTAATTCTAATTTGTAATTTGTAGTTCAAGTTTTGGTGTTAAATGTAAACATTCTGTGTAATTGTTTTTTTTAAAATTATAACAAATGCATAATTAATTTTTCAATACGTAAGATTAAATATTTTTTTCTAACCAAAACTCCTGTAGTCGTTACTATAAAAGTATTTACATCCGACGCCACTCCCCCGAGTACCACAACCTAATTTTTAATTACAATATCTCACATAAATTTCATTCAAGAAATATTCTGTAATGTTCTGTGATTGGATAAAGTTAGACCTAATATTGTGACCAACAAAATAGAATGGTTAGAATTAAAATAACATATAAAGTTTCAACTTGGTACTGTTATTTTATAAAAGATTAAAAATATAAGCTTTTATATTAAATCAGACCAACTATTCTGTCCCCCACATTTTCTTGAGATACTGATATTGTAAATATAAAATATCAAGTGGCATCTATTTGATATTTGACGAGCACCAATTAAGAAACAAAGAACAAATGATATTGTAAACGTTGACAAATAATCTTAGAAATGTACAATCATTTGGCCTAAATGTACAGAGTAGAAAGAATATCAGGCAAAGAAATGTCAAAGATATATCTAACTACTTTCGTTGTAAAAGAAAAATAATTTCCAAAAGGCAATGGAGAAAAGCGTGGGCAGAAGAAAACCTCTCCTTTATCTCTTTTCTGCTAAAGAGATACGTCTAAGGAAGTAATGTAGAAACACTATCAGGAATGCCAAGTTAGTCTTTAGTCACGAGGCATAATTATAGAATATATATTATTGCTTATTGCAATATATTCTAAATAAAAATACAATAACATCTACTACCTTTGTGAAACCCTTCTCATTTTCCACATTCATGTTCAACTTTATAAGTAAATATAATTAAATCTTGTTTTACTTTATTCAATAGCTTTTAGTACATAATTTCATTTGAATACAAAATTTAAAAAATTATATTCCCACATTAACAGTTTTGAGATATAGTTTTTTATTAGAACGTTTAAAATAGTAAGAAAATTAAAACATGTACAGTATTTAGAAACCATTAACGTTCTTTATAGTTTCTGCAACAAAATTTAGAGTTTTTTAAAACAGTAATTTCAATTTTACCTGATTAATCAAAGCAACGAGAAACGAAGTAAAATAATGCATTATTCCTAATTTGGCGTTTATAACTTGTTGTGTCTTGAACCAGAAATAATGTTGCACAATCAGTATTCATAAATTACTGGCACGAATAAGCTCAAGGTTTAATTGCTTCCAATTCATAAAATGAACCCTTTTGTTCTTTTGGCTTACAGAATCCTAATTGAACTCTTCTCTCGATTCGGCAACATTTTGCATTTAAGTTAAAATTAGTTATAACTGTTTTAAAACAATATTAATTTGAACGTAGAGATACTTATCTATAGAACCGTTGGACAAGTAACGTTTTAGATTGCGCGTTATTGTGAGGATGTTACTTTTTCTGAAGTACATAAATAACATAATTTCATAATTACTGGTAAAGGCATAATTAATGTCTTTAAGATGGGCTTAAATGTGGTTCAAGATCGCTCAGATTCCAAAGTGCGTATTATTTTTAGTACGTTTTCTTGTATTTAGTCAATGCAACGTAACATTAGGGTATTTGCATGAGGTTTTCCTGGTGTAGAGCATTGGAGAAAGAATCATTGCGGGGGGGAATTTTCCCCTTACACTAAACATTCTGTACACTTATTCTATGTTTACAATCTACCTTAAATTTAAAATATTATTTAGTCGATATAGTGTGTATATTATAACTATATAAAGATATATAAATTTTTTTCATTTATAATTAACATTGAAACAGTATTCTTAAATTTTGCCCTCTACGACGTTTTGATCTCTCATATTGAACCTTTGTAATCTCGCGCCTTACACGAGACTAAAGTATTTAAACAAAACCATGTTGTAACAAAACATTTCTGATTCCACCAGTTACATTGTTTTATAAAATTTACTTTATAGTATCGTGCAAGAGGTGGTTTTTCTTAGTAATGCAAGGGGCGGTTTTAACTGGAACACTAAATTATGATTGCTTATATTTTGAATTTAATGTTGACAATTTATTTTCAGGCTCAGTCAGACGATCCTTGTAGCGGTTACAAATTATCTTTGTAACTTTATCTTTAAGGACATTAACCTGATATTTATGTCTACAAGAGGAGAGTCAAGAAATAATCTATAGGGAAAATAAATGGCTTCTGCTGGAAAGTGTATAGACTGAAAGGCACCGTAAGAAATATAGAAAGAAACGAACCCTTAGCTGTGTGGTTTTGTCAAAGTGTTTTGACATAAATTGTTTTTACAGACATTTCTATTTACTAATAATGTTTAACTTGAAACAATAAAAGCTTAGAGCTTTTAAAATAGAAAGTTCATGAGCCGCTGTGTATAAGGCTTAAGGGGCGTTGTTTTGTTACTACAATATTTATATATGGAATTGTTTCATTTAGAAATTTAAATTTTATCAAGTTTTTTTTAAAGACATTAAATATAAATGTAATAACAATAAATTTTGAAAACCCACATTTTTTTCGAAGAGTTATTTTTGAATCCTTAAACTCTTTTTTACCTTCACAAAACACATATTTACTTATACTTCTTTATTTTATTGTAGTACACTTGTAGTACAATGTAATACTTATATAACTACTATATAGGCCCTACGATATATATATATATATATATATATATATATATATATATATATATATATATATATATATATATATATAGGCCTATACGATATTATTCTACACATTTATTTATGCAATGAAAAATGACGATATAATAAAACAATACGTGTTGATTGTTTTATTTCTGAGGGTTGTTACTAGGTAACCGAATTATTCATTGGGAAAATAAAATAATGATGGTCTAAGCTTTTTGAGTAATATTAATGTTATTTAAAAACACTCCATTCAAAATATATAGTTCACAATATACGAGTATTACTTAATATTAATCAAAATTTATATTACCTTCTAAGAATTACTACTTTTATATTTTCCAATATCTTTTCAGTCAATCTCTGGAATAGCGGTGAACGAATTATTTGTATGAGGTTTTAAGGCGTCTATGTTTCAAGGTTTTTGAATGGGCTTCTATTTTAAATGCCATTAGGTTTTTCTAGGTTTTTTTAACACAGACATTAATCTGTAATGTATATCGCTACGGTCACACGATATATCTTCTAACATATTTTTAGAGAGTTTATTCTACTTTTTGTAGTACCGCAACCCCCCCCCCCCCCGATGTTTGTTTGAAACTACGTAGCTTTGCATTATTACCTCGCATTAGTTATAATAATGTTTGTAAGAGTTTAGAAGTGTATACTATTTAACACACACGAAAGCACAAAGAACAAACAGGTTATGTTCTTTGGAAAAACACCCCGTATTAGGTAGTTTAGTCGATTCGAGATAAACAGATTTTTTAATGGGTTTAGAACAACAAATAATATTAAAGTGTGTATGCCCTAAATGACACTTTTACCATGAAAGAAGCTTTATAAGCCTTCATAAATGAAAACATATTTTGTAGGATATGGTACATACTAGCTTTTATAAATAAACGATTCGATTATGATATAAATTATTCTTTAATGTTTAGATATTATAACTGTGACACACGCGTACAGACTTATTCATACACACACAAATGGCGTGAGCTCTCATCAAGACACCAAACACGTTTATACCAAAAAATACTTCTATTAATTTTAAAACCACATGTTTTCTAATTAGAAAATAGCCAATTTTATTTAAGAAAATATATCATATACTAAATGTTTCCGTTTTTTTTAAACAACTTCAATATATTATTATTTATCTGTTGATCCAAAACGTATATCAGCCCTACTCAAGTATATATACAAGTACATTTGTCTGCCAAAATAGTACATTTCTAGTCCAATATTTGCAAAACATGAATAGTACTCTTTATAGAGTCATTCCTCTTTAGAATAGTTCATCTTCCGAAGAGAACATATGTAATGTTATAAAAGCCAGATCATTTTGCTCGACTGTGTAAACATATTCTCCAACAGAGGTGAAGATGAATAATAAATTTTATATTAATCAGCTAAATTGTTTTTATATTGGAGAAAAATATTTAATTAGTGATTTATTAGTAATAAAGCATTAATAATAATATTTTTATAAGTAATATATTTTACAATATTAAATCTAATGCACTTTTTTACTATAACATTCTGTTGATATGTTTAATTATCTATAGTAAGTCAATGAAAGATAGAATTAGTGAAATTATTTTTTTTTTCAAAACCCTTAAATTTTATGTCCTTAAATTTTTAATAATTTATTTTAGACTAGCAGTTTCCAATTCCACAAATATTTAAGCCTTAAGCGATGACATTTCAGAAAATCTTTTTATTAAGTGTATGACTAGACTTGCCCATTGAAAAATGAATTCCGTTTTATAAAATAAATAAATTATTGTTTTTTAAAATCTTAATCAGTGTTAAGCTATTACGTGTTTAAGCAACTCTTATTTACTCATTTTAATCCACTCTTTTGTTTGCACATTTTTATGACAATGTAACGTAATGAAAGGGATATATAAATATTGTATAGAATACACTGCCGTTAAGGACAAGGTATATCAGAGACAAGAAAAAATTTGTTATGTTTTAATTAATGACTAAATTATTTATAAATATCAAAATTGGCATTAAATTACATTTCTTTGTAATTTAAACAATTTTCATTTTTTTTTTTTTTTTTAATACGTCCTCTTGATTTAATAGATTTATTTTAGTGATACTTCTAAAAAAACGCTCTACTTTCCATCCTATGATACATACAAAAAAGGGATAAAAAATTTAATGACAGATGATTTAGCTTGGGGATTTTATCCTGGTAGTTGATTTCATTTTAAAAAGTTATTTTAAATTTTGAGACAAATTTATTAATTTTGTATAATAATTAACCATATTAGTGAACAATACCAAAAGAATAAAGAATAAATTTATTTGGTTTTAAGCTATTAAATTTAATTTATACTATTTGAAATTCGTATTACCTTTTATTTTTCATTTACCCACACGATTTATTTCTATGTAAATTTGGCAAGGTGATATAATAAAAGATTTATTTTGTCTTATATCGTAATTAACCTCTGTGTATAAAAATTGTTTGCCTTAATAATGGTGGGAATAAATTTCCTGCTGAGATTTAATAGTCGTGAAATATTTGTTAACAACTTTATAATTTAATACTAATGATAAAGTATTACGTTTTAAAACCTATTTACGGGTTTTAATGATATATAAACTGTTTTATTTCTGAATAGATTGTTAGGTTTGGCTTTGTTTCTGTTAGTGATTATAAACGTTTCACTTCATAATACACTTTCCATTTCGCACATAAATCAAATTATTGCTGTTTTAATTTCAAACAAAAATATATCTTGAAATTATTTTTTTATATTTTAAAATTAGTTTTTTTCAGAGAAAGTTTAGAGTTTTGTACTTCTGTTTGTGTTTAAAGGTGGGCCAATGTTTAGCTGCAGAGTTGAAACGTCTGAGAAATCTGAAGGTTGTGACCGAAAGATTATCCATATCTCTTCCCATGACTAAGCCTTGGATCATGATATATTTATCTCTTTTAAAAAGGCCCTCTATTTCATTTACATATTATAATATTCATTTAAATTGTAAATGTAAATGTTGAAGAGTATCCTTATGTGTATTATACGTTTTTTAATCCTAAAGTTTCTTATATCCATTTAGTTTTCGTTTTAATCCAGTTTTGATGCAAATGTCTATTTTTCTTGTATAAACGCACATTTATCTTTGGCTTTGGAACAAGGTGAGCCGAGCAGTTGAATTATAGGTATTTTTTACGTCATTAAATGTATTATTTTTCAAACACGCCTATACATATTTAAGATTCAGTTATTATTTCATTTATGAAGATGCATGCGAATTTATGTAATACATTTAATTGTAGTTTCAATGAAGAAGAAAGTTGTGATGATAAAATAGTTTGATGCTCTAAAGAGCCCCAAATATACAGTTATCAGCATTTGTATTAATTGAGGATTTAACAGCTGAAGGTTTTAGCAGTGTTTAGCTAGGAATACATTCTAAATTACTTAGATATAAATTCTGAGCTAACTTAATTATTATATAATTATAGAACACAAAACCTATAGAACACAAATGATGCCATATAGGTTTGCATACACAATAAATGTTAAAATATGAATGTGCCCATACTGGAACCATGATGCCCCATTCATTTTAGTGGTCAAGATTGTGTTGACGAGTTTTGGGTGCACACAGTTCGCGCACTACATACTACCTAACTACACAAAAAATAGAGTTTACATATCAACCAATGTAGCCAATGTAATGCACTACTTACTACAGAAACAATATAGCCGATAATCTGCGCCACACGTCGAGAGAAAATTCAAAACTAGGAGACAAGACTGCGTAGTATATTAAAACACTGCAGAATGCTATTTCGTGTGTCTTGACGACTGCAAGAAGCCGGTTGTTCTGGTTCATTACGACTCTCAACCGGCTCCATACCATGGAATAATGGGGGATGACCTTTGCTACTACCTAGTACCTCTGTCTTCAAGAATCCAACGTCAAACTTAGTGACGCCCGTCTGGGTGACTGACGCAAAGGGAAAGTTTTGCGACCCTATCGACGTCTTGGATAGAAGCAAAGAAAAAACTGCACCACACACGGTGGGAGAGACTTCCGGCTAAGCCGAATCTTGCATAGAACTAACTGCCAATTCTTTCTAGGGTAAGGATCTGCCGATAAGAATAACCCCCATGTCTGAAGCATTTACATTAAGATATTGAGATTATTACCAACCTTTTCCTTACTAAGAATAATACGTAACACTGTAATAACTGAAGTTATTAATCCCATCATTATTAGTGTAGCTAGTGGTATCAGTTAGACCGGATTAAGTAATTGCTTTAAATATGAAAGCAGTATAACTAACTGCTTACCAGGTGTTGAGTTAATGTATAAGATAAATAAAGTAGAATTATATATATTTGAGTATTTTTTTCTACCTTTCCAAGCATTGCATGTAATGGTAGGAAAGTCAGAAAAATGTACTCAAATATATAGAAATGAAGATGAGTATATTAGGAATATAGTAAAGTTATTGATAATTGAGCGTTTTGGCATAACTAGTAGGCATATATCAGTAACGGTGTATTTATTTTAATTTGCCTAGATTTCTTTGGTTTATGAAATTTCTATTTTACAGTTACTATTTCATTCGCTTTGAAGCTTCTTGGTTTCTAAAGATTGTTTTTCCTCGGTAACTATTTGTATATTAACTAAAAGTAAACTCTTTGTTTTGTCCATACTGTTTGGTTTCGAGCTAGTAAAAGCGTCCTACAGTGTTATTAAACACATTGTTTTGGAATATTTTGCTTATAGGCCTAATTACAATCTATATTTTTTTAGGAACAATTTGTATCCGGAAAGAGATACCCTTACTTGGAGTTATCAATGTTTTTGTCGTCCGAAATTTCAGCGAATCCAATATACAGTAACTCTGAGTGACTGTGGGGTTTACTTGATGAAAATATTTTTTTAATTTATTCAGGCTAGAAAATTATTTAAACTTAAACTATCGTACGAAAACCAATTGAGATAACAGTAGCGTAATTATAATGAATAAACAATTATAAACCTTTGCTACAATATAAGGTAACTCATTATTAAAACAGTTAGGTATTTTAGTACACAAAAAATATTATGAACAAGTAATATAAACATAAAACTTTAATTTCTCATTTAGGTCATCAAAGAAAAGTTTTATTTTAATCACTTTTTAATAAATAATTACTATTATTATAAATAAAATAACCTAATCAATGTGTTAAAATAAATGTTCTACCCCGTAACGTGAAATATAAAATCAGCTCTTTTATGAAATCATATGTTATCCCTTATTTAGGCTAAATGGGATGATATACCTAAATCGCATACCTTCCCCAAGCTGTGAAATGTTTTTCTCCTGTATAACACTATAATTATTAATTTTCATTTAATTATTTCAAAAAAACTGTAATAACATTAGATGTCATCCACTACAAGTTCAGAAAATATATTTGAACTTGAGTGGACGAATGAGACGTATTTTGCAAATGATGGAGATTTAAAACCAGATATATCAATAAAAGGAGTATGTAGTAATAACGGGAATTGAAAAAAGACGATGTCTATGTGAGTCAATTCACGTTTATTTCAATAAAAAGTGTCGTTTTGATAGCTGATTTCCTAATTTATTTAGGCCTGAGTATTACATAAACTTATCATCGTAGTTTTCTACTACAATCGAGAGGACGCTTACAAGCAATCGAGAGGACGCTAACATAACTATAGTTGAGTGTATGTACATTGCTTTGTTGTGGTACATTGTGGTTGCATGGATGACGATTAAAAAACAAAGCATATCATACACTCCGTAGATGTATAATTTTGCAATACCTCATAGGTTAAGTAAGGTTATGTCATTTTTTCATCAAACCGTCGCCAGAATCGATCTGATGAAAAACGTTTTCTCAGTTCCACCTGGTGCATCCAAGAAGAGTTTCCGCCCAAACTCTGTCATCATTTTCCCTGTACGATCATAAAATCCTTTATGATCACGTGTTAATTTAGGAATACTTAATTCCAAATTACCGGTGTTGTAACTGTTCCCGGCACAAATTCACATCGAATCTAGTAGTCAGAGCTCATTTATAGGCTGGATTTCCCAAGTAACCTGAACTCGATTACGGCATGATCAGACAGAAATACCTCGATTCACACGAAAGGTGAATATCCAATTCATAATGTATAATAATTTGAATAGATAAGTTTGTTTTATTAATAAACAATGTAATTGCGAACAAGTAATATTTCACATGTGACTGGCTTTTCTCTCTAAAATCCCTTCTCTCCTTTCCGTACGGTTGATGAGGTAGTTGCGAGTACACCTCTGACCGCTAAAAATAACTTTAGTTTACGGTAGTTGGTATGTTACTAACGTGAAGAATAGATAGCATAGATCCTTGAAGCGGGCTGTATGTCGTGTCAAACATTTATCTCAATCGATGCAGAACTTGTTGAATTTTTGAAGCGTACACAAACCAACATAACATTTTTATATATAAAGATAATTAAAACAATTGTTAAAAATACTTACAAAATCTGCATGTACTTTTACTAACACAGTTAGCATCATCAGAAGGTTACTAACCTTCAGTCATTTAGTTAAATTCTTAGTGAGTCATTAAAATTCATCTAAATTTTACTAAGTAGGTATAATTCGTTCCATGTATCACTTGTAACGTTTCGCCCTTTTACCTTGGGAATTTTTCTTTATTTAAATATGTTATTTTACTTATTACAAAATTTGTATTTTTACTTACCAGGGCTTCTAGTTCTACGTCACAGCTCAGGCAGAGACTGTCTGTCTGTGACGGCCTTCCAATCTTGAAGATACAACTAGGTTACGTGCGAAATAACCATTGAATGTTTAAAAATACAATAATAAACAATTTATTAATTAAGCACAAATTACAAATTGAACAAATGACGACGAATGTATCAAGTGATTTATATCAAATAACTGCCAACTATTCTTTACATATAGCAATTACATATTAAGAGTTCAAATTTATGTATCGAGAAGGTAGTAAGTTAAGGGTTCATATTTATTTTACAAATGAATATCCAAAGACGATTTCTACCGTTTATGTGTTAATTATTTATCTGTCAGAATTTAAGTTAGTTAAAATTAAAAATACATTTTCTTTATTATACTCAAAAAACGTACCTGGTTGTGCACACCACTTGTATAACACTATAACATTTTATTTATCACTGCACATCGCTCTTGCAATAAGCACACTTGAACAAAAAAAGTACGAACATTTACTATATGGAACACATGTAAAAAAACGTTCTGGCTTCTTCTGTAAGTTGCATTAATAAACTGGTACCGGCCTTGACATCTTAAATTTTGATTAATGAAAGCTTACAAATTTTCTAAATCATGTCCGAAACTACTATCACGTGTGTCTCGTCCAAAGACTTTTAGTGAAGTGGGGCAGTTGGATATACGCGCGAAGCTGAGTTCTCATACAACCCCCACCCTTATTAGTTCTTATTTACATTTTTGATTGGTTGCAGGTATCACCCCATGCTTACGTCATATGGCATGTTCTGGTTAGCTTCCTTAACTTACCAACATCGTACGATATTTTACAATTTTGCCCGCTAGAGGCGCCTTAGTTCTTACGATAGATTAACAAGTGTTCACCAAGAAAACAAAAATTGTCTTTTAAATTGGGCCGATCTAATTATAAAATAAAAATTAAATATGTAAATGAATTTATATGTAACACCTAATTATTTAAGAGTGTTACACACTAAGGACTGCAAATTATTCGCTGATAGTTTGTTTTCAAACAAAAGTAGTTTTAAGAGGATTCAATAATTTGTTGTAAGTTAGTTTGTAAGTAATAGCATAAAAGCCTCGGGTATGGGTCAGGACTAGGTAGAGGATTATCAAAAGTGTCTCACTGAAATTACACATTGAGCTGTTAGCTTGCATATACATTGTGAGAAAGTCGTTGACATGAATCAGCTGATCACACTCGACGTCATGCAGTCCACAGTAACGGAGTGTACAGTGTGGGGATGCCTCACACCACTTGTCTGCCGCAAGTCTGGGAAAATAACGAGAATCTAAATTCTGAATTTGTTCTGATTCATGATAAAGCATGTCCTCACTATGTTTATGCAACCTGATCACTTCTATCGCCCGTCCTAAACGGAAGCAGAAAATAGGAGGGCGCAGATTCTAAGGTAAAGCAGATATTTTTAAATCGTAAATGTTAAAAATATATTTGTAAAGCTTGCTCTCAGGTAAGACTAATTCATCTGCCGTAAAGAACATATATATGTAAAGAACTAAGTCAAAATACAAATACAAGAATTATAATTGAATTTACAATTCAAAGCTTTTCGTTGGCTAACAGTACCAACATCATCAGGAATATTATTTAATATTAATATTTAATATTGTTTAATATTCCTGATGATGTTGGTACTGTTAGCCAACGAAAAGCTTTGAATTGTAAATTCAATTATAATTCTTGTATTTGTATTTTGACTTAGTTCTTTATTAATACACAAGAATACATATTGCGATATATATATATATATATATATATATATGTGTGTGTATATATGTATATATATATATATATATATATATATATATATATATATATAATCCACATTTTTTTTATCAATAATAAAATACGATTTTATTAATCCAATCAAGCTCTAATAAATTTTATAAAAACTTAATGAAACAGTCGGATTTTAACTGAGGCACTACATGTTTTAATTCCAGCACTTTGCCACTAAGTCAACATACTCATAATTAGAATTCACTTACACATACGAGATGTAGCCTATATGAATTTATAGGAAAATATTTTTGCAACAGTGAACCATTACAATAGGTTGATAGAGTAAGAAGGTTTAGACCACCATCAGCTTCATAAATTGGAAAAGAAAAATTGAAAGTGAATAGACATTATCAAAACAAAAATGATAGTCCAACACCATTACTGTATCTATGAAGATGAAAGTGGAAAATTGAGAGGATATTTGCTTTCTATTTTGCTTAATGTTGTTATTCCGTCTTATGTACATACATATTTATATTGATTGTAATTATAAAATAAAAAGTAACTAAAATAATGTTTTTTGTCGACCTCTGTAGGAATTTACTTTATATTTTTTCTCTATATTATTTGTTTTGTATTCAATTGCTCTTATTTATGGTTTATCAGATGTTGAAAAAATAACCACGTAAATAAGGTAATAAATAATACTAATCTAAGGCCAAGCTAATCTAAGGCCAAGCTAATCTAAGGCCAAGCTAATCTAAGGCCAAGCTAATCTAAGGCCAAGCTAATCTAAGGCCAAGCTAATCTAAGGCCAAGCTAATCTAAGGCCAAGCTAATCTAAGGCCAAGCTAATCTAAGGCCAAGCTAATCTAAGGCCAAGCTAATCTAAGGCCAAGCTAATCTAAGGCTAAGCTAATCTAAGGCCAAGCTAATCTAAGGCCAAGCTAATCTAAGGCTAAGCTAATCTAAGGCCAAGCTAATCTAAGGCCAAGCTAATCTAAGGCCAAGCTAATCTAAGGCCAAGCTAATCTAAGGCCAAATTAATCTAAGGCCAAGCTAATCTAAGGCCAAGCTAATCTAAGGCCAAGCTAATCTAAGGCCAAGCTAATCTAAGGCCAAGCTAATCTAAGGCTAAGCTAATCTAAGGCCAAGCTAATCTAAGGCTAAGCTAATCTAAGGCCAAGATAATCTAAGGCCAAGCTAATCTAAGGCCAAGCTAATCTAAGGCCAAGATAATCTAAGGCTAATATATTTGTACGAGTCTCTAAATAATAACATAAAATGTTATAAGATATTTTATGCGTATTAACTTACTGAAAACTATTGGATGTGACATGAAAACATAATAAAGTGATTGGAATTTCATTATTAAATGTATTGAATACAAAATTAAATTTTGTAGGTAATATGTATAACGAAACGGGAAACATTTGCTATATAAACCCTCAAAGCCTATTGTTTTATGTTTATAATCTCATACCTTAGTATTATCAGTTTAAAATGGTTTAAAGAGAGTGCGCTTCATAAATCCCTGCCTTACACAAGGATAAAGCCAAAATATTTATAATACACACGCTAAGAAAAAAGGATCTTTTACAAGGGCTTTTGACAGTTTCAGGTTTGCTTAAAAATATTGTCACCCAATGTGTATGTGTGTGTGTGTGTGTGTGTGTGTGTGTGTGTGTGTGTGTGTGTGTGCGTGTGTGTGTGTCTGTATGTGTCTGTGTGTGTGTGTATGTGAGAGAGAGAGAGAGAATGTGTTTCCGAGAGGGGGTTTGTAACAGAGAGGTTTTTGTATGATGTTCTAGCATGTCTTCTTGATAACATTTACTTTTGTTATTTGGAAAAATTTACAGTCATTTTAAGATATAATCATCGAACCAGTTACAATGAATTGCTTGTCTAACTATGTATACTGCAGGGGTTATTAATTACATCACATCAAAAATAATTAATTTAACTACATATTTTCAGTGAAAAGATTAATTAGTTTGTTTGATAATAAATGTTGCCTGAGAAATAATCTGTTTTCCATATAGTCATATTGTTAATCATTAGAGAAATCACTTTTTCATAAATTCTGTCAACTTAATGTTCATATATTGAAAATTAGTTTACCTTAAATTTTCCTACCTCATACATTTATTTTTAACACTTAATGGTATTTTTTTTATATGAGACATTGATAACACCATATTTTCCACACCATGTATAGGCCTATATTTAAATAATCTTTGAAGTAATTATTTCTTTTTCAATTACTTTTAAAATACAGTAATGGCAATGCAGGTTCCGAACAATTTAATTATACTACTTAGCAGATGTGGTACAAGTTTCTGCAAAATAGAACAGTAATGCAAAAGCAACTATAAATGTCTCTAACAAAACAAAGTATAATTCTAATTTTAATTTTACAATTTATTACCTTTTTATTATTCTGTATACTTTGTCATTTATTGCTTGGTAGAAACAGAAGAACTGCTGTAATAATAATGTTTCTTGTTACTATCATCTTCCTGAAAAACAAAATTAAAGCAACAAAATGAATTGTTACAACTTTTAAGATTAAAACTAATTGTTTAATTTCTGACAGAATTTTACTGGTTTGAGAACAATTTTTCAAGTATTTAGAATAACTTCGGTATTGTCATCCTCAGGCAAGACTCATAATGCCTTCTTTATTCACTTCCATATCTTACCTTCCTTCTACAATCTCTTGTTCTCCATTAGGAATTCTACCTCTTTCCTTTGCCAGACGAATTACATTTCAAGAAAAAAAATTATAACCATATAGGTTTTTGTAATACGAAATGGAAATGTAAATTAAGCAACAACAAATTTAGTAAAATCACTAAACTGGGACACATCTCCCGAAACAGACTTCCCCCGTAATCAAAAAGTGCTACTATAGGAAGGTGTAATACTAATATATGTTCAAGTATATTTAATGAAAAACTAGTAGCTCAAGTGAAAATGGAATCAAGTAATATTGAAAAATTAAGGTTTAAAAGATTATTTAATAAATACCAAACAAAACGTACTAGAACTGATTGGGCGAGAAGGGAGGGATTAGTTATATCACTAATTAAAAACTGATATAACTGTGATATACAGTATTTCTTTTCATGTCTACCTACAATGCTTTATTTTATACAATGATATATGTATCCTTGGAAACAATAAAAATTTAAGAAAACAGAACTTTAAGTTTTTGTAAAGTGATAAGCAACTGCAGAAAAGTGTTCTAAGAAATACAATTTAAATAATACAATAAAATAGTTGAAAATATAAAATAATACCAAGTATAAATCGACGTAAGAAATAAAAAGTAAAATATAAATATATAATAAAAAAAAAATATTAAATACTAAACCTAAAAAGACAATGTGGCTTGTAGCATTTCTTAGGAAAGGTAAGTTCTACTTCTTTTATACTCTGCTTTGTAATTATGCTATACTTAGGTTAAATGTATGTGTGTTTGTGTATGGTGTGTAAGCTTGTGTGCGTGAATGTGCACATCTGCGCATGGCATGTGCATGTGTGAGTTTGCGTAATTATTTGGAAGAATTTACACATACAAAAACCATACATAGACGAAGGATGATTACATATTCCCGTTCAGTTACATTGTAGTGTCCTGTTGTCCACTATGAAGGTCTACAAGATCATTCGGTTTTCTGACGGCTGGGTTCAATGTGTGAACACCACAGATGTGAATCTGTTTCTTCACACTTGTCTTTCCCTCTATATTCCAGAAACTTTCAGAAAAGCAAGTGCTGGAAAGTCTCACAGCTTTATTGGGATAATAGACACTATAAACTGTCCGGTGACTTCACTGATACACTACGTTATAGAAATGTGTTGGGTTTACCTACAAGGTCGTAGGATTTGTAGTGGTGCCCCTATGAACTATCCGGTGGCTTCCCTGATGCTATATTTGATAGAATGTATATGTTACAAGGTTATGTATATGTTTATTTTAGAAGGTTTTGTTGACCTTAGTGTATCCATTATTTGTGGTATGTAGCTGTCGCATATAATAGTATCATAAAACCTGTATTGTTATTGATATTGGTTGTAGTATCAAACAGTGAAACCATAGAAAATTAGGTTTTATTTAGCATTTGGTGCTATTAAAGTTTGACGTAAAATTAAAATTGGAATGAAATAAGAATAAATTAAAATTAGAAAGACAAAGGTAAATTTAGTTTGCTTGGTAGATAGTTGCCATAAGTACGACTTATCTCACTCCCTTAGTTTTTCATTTTATTTTGTTAACTGTTTATTGAATGTTACCCATGGATACTAGATAAGAAAGTATCTAAATTTTCATGCTTCAGGGCCTTACATTTGTTATTAGGGAACCTTCACACCACTTATGAGGAGAGGCATCAATTCCACCCACTCCATTCGGATTTATGGAGCCGCCAACAAACGATTGTGTTTCTTCGATTTTCTATATTCTTTGTCAATAAAAGTTCTTCATTCGTTAACCGATAATATAATAAAATCCTGGTAACACGCTATAGACAAGATACGGGTTTTAATTTAGTTCAACTGATGCAATCAAACTGCAGGTCTTCTTAAAGGTTTAAAAATTATTTATTAAAAGGCTAAATCAATTATTTGGGAAAACGTTAAGCTAGGGTCACTTGACGTTTAGTTAAGGATATATTTTTATTTCTTTTTTATTGTTACAGTTCTATGGTGCGGGTGGTGCAAGAAGGCGAAGGACAGTTGTGGTAAGTCTAATACAGTAAACTTCAGTACTTGAGTACTAAACGTTGATAAGATTGCTGTAGTTGTTACTTAGGACAATGCACTATAATTTATTTATTCAACTGTGTTATAATAAGAGGACGGATTACAAGAGAATACTGACACACAAGTGTGTTTTTAAAGCTCAGTAATCCAATTCATCTGTGTATACTTTCGTATTAACATATGCTGTAAGTGTTATATCAACTTAGCTTTTGGTTTTTTATTCGTTGTTTATTTACTTGTTCTAGAACAAGTTGTATACGAAAAAGCACTTAGTGAGACGAACTCAATTCATCAATATTTATAAATAATTTTCATTAATAGTGTTTAGGTTGTACGTGTAGTTCCTATCTCTAGCATGCAAATCGTTCTCCCTCTCTTCTATCTCTCTATTATAAATAAATTATTATTATGTGTAAGTGTTTGTGTGCGTGTTTGTATGTGTGTGTGTGTGTGTGTGTGTGTGTGTGTGTGTGTGTGTGTGTGTGTGTGTGTGTGTGTGTGTGTGTGTGTGTGTGTGTGTGTGTGTGTGTGTGTGTGTGTGTGTGTTGTGTGTGTGTGTGTGTGTGTGTGTGTGTGTGTGTGTGTGTGTGTGTGTGTGTGTGTGTGTGTGTGTGTGTGTGTGTGTGTGTGTGTGTGTGTGTGTGTGTGTGTGTGTGTGTGTGTGTGTGTGTGTGTGTGTGTGTGTGTGTGTGTGTGTGTGTGTGTGTGTGTGTGTGTGTGTGTGTGTGTGTGTGTGTGTGTGTGTGTGTGTGTGTGTGTGTGTGTGTGTGTGTGTGTGTGTGTGTGTGGTTGTGTGTAGAGGAATTACGTGTGACTTCACCAGGATTCACTCTTTATATGTCTGTTATGTTTTCAAAACTTCATGTTGGTTGGGATTTGTTTTAAAGACCCAATACCTATCTAAATAATTTAAATTATGTTTACAAAAAACTGTTCCAGATACTAAAGTTTCTTCACAATTTTTATTTCAAGATATAAATTGTTTTACAAAACATACTCAAAGTAAAATTTTAAAAAAAATCATTAAAAGGTTATTTGTAGAAACAACTTCTGTTAGGAATTTATGATGTACCTAGAATTTAAACTTTTACCTCCCCTGTGAGAAATATATTTTCTCTTATTACAAGGAATGTAAAACGTGAAGAACGTGTTTCCCCTTGGTCTTTTATAATTCCAATACTGAACTTATAAGAACAAAAAATGACAAACATTAGCCCTGTACATAAAACTGTGATTATTACGTTTGTCATTATAACAAGATGTTACTGTAGTCACAAGGATAGTATTAATAACTATAAACAATATGACATTGTGTTATTTATCATAATGTGTTTGTTTGTTTTTTCTAGTAGAACGTGTGAATATAGGCAACACTAAAATTACTTTAATCTCTATGTTTTGGCTTAGTTACTTTTTAAAGGTAAAAAAAAATTAGTACAAACACAAATTTTGAAATTTTTTTTCCTTGACTAAACAAAGTTAATTAATAAAAATTAATAATAGTAATGTCCAGACTGTATTCTACAGAGAGTTCCTTGAAAGTCAGAGAATGAGCTATTTAAATAAACGAGTAATAAAACTGTGTGCATTATTTAACACAAGTCAGGATTTTTTTATATAGATACTTTTTACTTCTTTATGATCTTTAATTCTAAATTCATATTATTTCCTAGAAATAATTTTGTATTTTATTTATATCTATCTATCCATCTTTATGTAAATATATTATTATACTGTGTATATATCCATATTCATAAAAGCAACTGAGGTTATTCAATCACAATAATTAGGCCTATTTAATAATTTTTATCCAAAACTTTTCGGCAAGGACAAAGGTTGTCACTAATTTTGTTTCTATCGTTCTTTCAATAAAATTCAGAATTGCCTAAAAATTGTACTGTAGATTTATTCGTAAATATTTTAGTGATAATTCCGAATAATAAATGCTGTAAATGTTACTTCAACTTAGTAATTGGTTTTTATATATTTATTTACTTGTTCTAGAACCAGATTTAAACAACGAAGAGCTAAAGGATTTATTGGAAGGATTCCATCTACTACCTAAAGGCAGAGGTCCGTATCATTTAAAAGAAGGTTACGCCTTAATTGTTGAATATAATATTAAAAACATACAAGAGTAAGATTTGTAACAAAGCTATTTTGTAAAAACAACTTCTATTATAAATTTAGCATTTATCTAGAATTAAGAGCAACCTTGACTGACAGAAATATATAATCTCTTTAAAAAAATGTAAAGACGTAACAGGGTGTTTTTCCTTGGGCTGTCATATAGGTTCCAATATGAACCTATAAGCACAGGGATAGACAGAACCCTGTGCACTTTACTTAAAACTGTTATTTTTAAGTTTATCATTGTAAACAAAAATATCAATTACTATATTTACATAGATAGTATTATCTATGATAGATACTAACTATGGCTCCAGTGATTTAAAAAAATTTTTTTAATAATGTTTTTTTTCTAGTGAGACCTCTCAACGTTGGCAACACTGTTCACGCCCCAGAAAATGAAGGTAAGACTAAACTGTATGTTTTAGCGGAATTAGTTTTAAAATGTTAGGAATGTTACTGCAAATACTAATTTTGAATTTTTTTTCCTACCGAATACTCAATAAAGAAAATGAATGAATAAAAATGAATGTATAAATGTAACATACACGCTTTATTCTACACAAAAAAGTGAAAATGCAAGAATTGTTAAAATTAACGAAAAAACTAGTAAAATGTACCTCTTCATTAGCATAAAATTTAGCCGAGACCTTATTTTATATACAGATACAGCTCTATTTCTACTTTGTACTTCTCTATGCTCTTTAATTCCAAGTATAAAATCATCGACTGTAATTCCTATAAATACCACGTCATAGAAACTGTATCAGGACTCACGCCCTTTTATTACATCATAAAGTTCGACAATGTTGCTGAAATAATTACAATGAATAGAGCTAACTTGTTACATTTTTTCGGCTTTTAGTAGAGAGTAAAGCATAAAGATTAGTACATTATTGTCATGAATATTTTGTATATTCATATTTTAATATTTTGAATATTTATGAATATTTTGAATATTAAACATTATAATAGTTTAAAATTACATTTTATTTTCCAGAACTATTGGTTGAAGAGGCACAGCTAATAAAAAAAAAATGCCTAATTACACCTTTTCCAGAGACAACTAGACTGCGGAATTTCAGACTGACAAGAAAATGTGACGCAGAAGCCTACTGGAGCACCCAATCACTGTGTAAGAGAAAATTATTTGTTTTCCTAATCTTACAGTTTAGATGTACTGTTCTTAGATCAAAGTTCATTTTTCGTATGTAAAATGCATTGTTTTAAATGTAGAAAACATTTACTTTATATTTTGGCTTTTCTAATAATGATTTAGCGAAGTTTATTTGTGTTCCAACTAACCTTGCTCTTTATTTACAATTTATTACTAAGTTAAGCATAAACTAATTGGACAAGTAACACAATGTAACAAGTTTCGGATGTTTACAATCTTCTCCCTTCATCTCATCATTAGGGGTTCCAACCCATTTTTACCCGGGACAAAGCACAGTTTTAGATTCTTGCTATTGTTTACAAATTTCTATATAACATCTTAAATGTTTTCCTTCCAATTTTTGTTTTGACCATTTTATTATTACAACACATACAAGGGGTTTTACATAGTCCTACTGTTAGAAACTTCGCAATTTTATCTTCCTTGTATTACTAATATTTTAATTGACCTTTTATTATTGACTTTGTAATGTTAATTTCTTTATTATGGTAATATTAAAAAGCGAATACTATCATCAGTTTTACGTCATTTATCCTTTCTTCACTATAACACTTTCTTTCCAAAACACAAATTGTCATCTCAAATACAAATTGAGTGTAGAAAGCAATGCAATCATAATGTTTGTACTGCATACAGTTACTCATGATTCCTTTACATCTTTCCAAAACATAATTAAACGCATTTACAGATCATAAGGAGTTTTATTTTTTTTTAATCACCAGAAGAAGTAGAGTCAGATTAGAATAGAGAAGTATCTGTTGATGTAGAAGAAGATGATTGAGACGAAGTTGAAGATGAATGTTTTCAGAGGCGTACCTGACTCCTGTCTTCACCTCCTCGCCGGATACTTCCATAGATTCTTAAACAAAGTCTACACTAAAATGTGAAACCACTCCCCCATGAAACATTTTCTCAATCCATGTACCCGGAAGACAGAACCTCCATGGACTAAATACTTGGCCCGTGGCACCATTTATGGCAACCAAGCGCCAAGGTCTGGGATGGTCGCAGACTCTCTATCCCATACCTTAAAAGCGAGTATTGGCATCTCTACAGCTTGTCACGACCTCCAACTCCGAGACTTACCGTGTCTTACAGATGTGGCGGGATGTCATACCCCTTTTGCCCTACCCATTCACTCCTTTTTCTCACTGGATTTTCTCTGTGGCAAGCCTTACATCATCATTCACTTACTGCTCCTAGACCTGACCTCATCCGCCCCACCCAAGCACGCTCTTTCTCACTCATCACACTCCCCATGAAAAATCCAGCTATTTAACCAAACTCTTTTCATTCAGCTGTCATTTATTCAGCTAACCTCGTTCAATATTTAACATCAGCTTTTTAGCATTCAGCTGAGTCCTTTAAAATAATCGCAGTTTGTATGTGATTGGAATGTAAGCGAAATTTTGGCAATTTATTTTAATTAGTTTATACAGTATATTCTTTAGATCATTTGGCTTTAAGATTTTAGAGCAATTAATTTCTTGAAAATTAATTATAACTTAATATGACAGATGTTTTATTTGCTTAATGTATTTATTTTATTTTTTGTTTTTAGAATCAAAGTCACGGCTTCGTCGTTCAGTGAAGGTAAGCAAATTTATAATAGTTTTAATTAAACCTTGTTCACTGAACTATTTTAATAAACAATATAAAATAATACTTTCAAACCTTAATTATCAATGTGTATGTATTATTAAAGTGATGAACGATAAAATATTAGTTTTTGTAAAGAATTGGTAACACATTTAGTCTCAAAAAAATTATGTACCTCTTGGGTATTGATGTAAGAGCGTTTATAAATGATGTAAATGTTGGTGATCAAACCTCCTTTAAAAGGAACAAATAAAAGACATACACAAGACTCACAAATTAATTATTTATTGACTAATACGCATTTCAATGACAAAGTCATCATCAGTTTCTACTACAAACTCTAACTTACAACTAAGGTGAAATTAAGGTTATACTACTATATTCATACTTTAATCGTTGCCATGACTATGTGTCAAAACAACAAATATTAACATTACTTAGAACATAATTCATCAAATAGAAATTTGTATCTAATTGTGAGTTAGAGTTTGTAGTAGCAACACTCACTGATTATAATGACTTAATGTAGAGAGTCTTGTGTGTGTCTTTTATTTGTTTTATGTAAGTGCTGAATTTCTATCCAAATATAAAATATTGAAATCTTAGAGCTGATAGGCACAATTTTAATAAATGTATATTTATTTGTAGTAATTATTCCATTATTTATACATTAGAATAATTTTTGTTATTTACCAACGTCTAATACAAACGTAATGTTGAAACATTGTAGATGCAAGGGTGAATGTCTACAACCCAACAACGGTGTTCTCCATTCTCGACCATACCTTATTCAAACCACGTTAACAGAGAACACTGGGTCACCCTTGGTAAGTAGTTTTTCTTAATATTTGAAACTTGACATTTATATACGTTTACCATTTGAGAATTTAATTAATATTTCATGCCTTACTTTTTCATTAAAACATTACCAAATATTTAGTTATTTTTAAATACAAAAGCAACTCATTCTTATTAACACATTATAATACTGACAAATTTAAACTCACTTTGGCTAAATAAAAATTAACTTTCATGAGACTTCCATAAACTAATATAATGGTAAAAGAAAATAGTTGTCACAGTTATATCTCATGAGTACAATCCACAAATAATTATCTGTGATAGACTCACAACAGTTTGGAAAATATTTTACACTGGTCGTGTTATAAATAGATTTTATCATGCTTTTTAAAGTTTAAGTTAAGTTAAATGTTTTAGTTTTATTTTCGTGTTACAGATATTTATTTTACTTATAATTTTGTAATTTTAAACTTTGTAAAATTTTATAATGATTTTGATTTTATACGGCTCCTGTTATAATACAATAGTTCTAACGTTGCGCTATACTCGTAAAATCTATTTAACAAACAAAGAGTGTTGCCTATATGTGGTCGTTATATTTAATATCTACAGACGTTAAGTTATTTTTAAAATAATATCTCTTTTCCTTTCAGCCAACTACTTTTATGCACTGAACGCCAAACTAAATTTTACTTGCTTACTATTATTCCACATCGTTTGGTTACACATACTTCCAAATCTTCCTTGCTCACACTACGTTTGGGAACTCACGTCAAAATTTTTCTTGCTCACGCCGCCGGCCTAGGATCGGCACCCATTCGGCTAATAAAAATCAAAATTAATGGGGTGCAGTCCCACCGCGTCCGTACGAAGTACACGTGTACCCTGGAAACGGATAACGCCGGCGAAATGGTGGAGATCGAACATGACAAAACAAAATGACTTCAACAAGAAATAACTCAAGAGGAGAAAAACTCAAGAACAACTGCAATAAGGCCACATTTTCAGGGGTGCAAATTTACAAAAAGTTATATTCTGAATAAATGGTTTTATTTTGTAAATAATAAACTTAAATTGGTCTTGTTGTCTTTCATTGAGTGATTTCTTATATTAGCAATTATTTACAATTTGTACACTATTTTGGCGACATTTGTTTGCAGTTAAATAATGTTGCAGATAGTTTTCTGCTTTATTTAAAAATTAAGTAAGGTACTTGTTTTCTAATGCTGTGTATAAAAGTCAATGGCGATACCAAGTGTGAAGTCCTTATGCACGAAAGACGAGCTACACCTTAGCTGTGCATAGATTCCAAGAAGGGAAATATTTTTTCAAAGAAGAAAGAAAGGTAGCCTACCCCGAGTACAGCAGACCGAAAAGCAGATTCGAGTCGTTTATCAATGCCCGACTCACTCAAGCTCTGCAGCATTGCAACTTGCGGAAGCTTTTTGGATTTCTGTGACTAGAAGATATTGGTACCTCGGCATCGTGAGGGCCCAACATAGTCAAAACTGCTACGGTCTACGAACAAAGGAAAGGAATCGTTGTGCAGTGGCTACTGAGATAGTAGATTCGCCCCTTCAAGATACTTATTTGCAGCGTCGGTTGTTCATCGCAATATCAGGAACATCCGCATCTTTTTAATCACAAGGTGCACAAATGATGTAATGGACTGATGATTTAAAATTTAACGGACTTGTTAGGTCCTTCTAGGATTAAGTTCCGAGTCTGAGGGTCCAGCCCGTAGCTGAGGCCAACTGAAAGTGAATGAAGTACTCCTTGCTTCCCGCTCTGGTAGAACACCCTTTTTGTATTTGATGAAGAACCGTTTCGGTTGTCTTGATGAAGAACAACTGTGGTTTGACGATATTCGTGCTTTCTTTCTACCCGCAAATGTTATAACCTAATCCAACATCGTGGAACGAAATAAAAGTAGAAACATTATGCATGTCATGGAATAAAACCCTAAGTCCTAATAAAACTGTTTATGTTGTTATTGATCCACATAAAGAAACAGATTTCACAATATTTTCCAAGAAACTTTCAGGTTGTAAAAATGTCAAAGATGCGGACGTACGTCAATGAGTGAGTGAGGACGAACGAAAGTAAGTAACTATAACACATGTTACGACTATTGAAATGATAAAAGACACTACTGAAGTCAATAATGACAAGCATAAAGATGAAGGTTCGACCGAGACAGTACAAGAAGAAAAACAGATGTGCTTCTGCTAAAACGTCTACGCAACACCGTAGCACGAAAAGTGAACGTAGAACACCAACACCTCTTGCCAAAACATATAGAAACCGAAATCAACAATGTACTCCAAAGCAACATTTAATTTATGTGAATACTGTAATCAGTAAAATTCTATAAATTATGAGCATAGTAATAGGGTTCAATATATATATATATATATATATATATATATATAAATATATATATATATATATATATATATATATATGAAGTTAATATATTACTATTGTAAGTACTTTTATCCACCATTAAGTGATGAAATCAAGGTTAATATCACTCAAGGTAAAATCATTGCACTTAATGGTGGATAAAATTACTTAGGATAGTAATATATTAATTTCATAAAGTCAGTGCAACGGAAAAACAATGAATAATGTAAAATATCAAGAATATATATATATATATATATATATATATATATATATATATATATATACGTGTATGTGTGCGTGTGTGTGCGTGTGTGTGTGTGTGTGTGTGTGTGTGTGTGTGTGTGTGTGTGTGTGTGTGTGTGTGTGTGTGTGTGTGTGTGTGTGTGTGTGTGTGTGTGTGTGTGTGTGTGTGTGTGTGTGTGTGTGTGTGAGAGAGAGAGAGAGAGAGGGAGAATGTGATTGTGTCAATGAGAGAGAGTGATTGTGTCAATGAAAGATAAAGAAGTTTCGAATGTTTGATTTTTAGTGTAATTTTTTTCTTATAAAGTTTGTTTCAATTTACTAATAACTTAAAATTTCAATTTGAATGAAATTAACTTAAACTATAAATATGGAATTATTTGTGCCTAAATTAATACTGAATCTGTACTTTTTTAACTTTGAATAGTAATGAAAATTAATTTTTTTAATAATACGAAAAACTTACTGTCAAATAACTAAGGAGAGGACAAGAAAATAATATTTCAAATGGCAGAACTATGAGCAAAGAATATTATCATAAACTTTTTGTATCTCCTGCTTTATCCGTAAAGTTGTTTGTCCCAAAACTCCCCAGATATAGTGAATCGGTTATCGATTTTATGAACTGGAGCCTCTGCAGTTTCTTTTCAGTTTCAAGCAAATCTCAACAACAATTTTTAATTTAAATTTCGTAAATATAATAAATAGAATAGTTGTACAAATTACATACTGTAATTTTTTGCGAATATTGTAGGAAATTTACGTATTTAAAACAAAATATAATACAAATAACAAATATCACTATCGTTATGTTACATAACACAACTGCTATCCACAAACATGCTAAAACGTAAGTAACCACTTCAAGCATGATCAGCCGTAAGTACGAGTATGAACCACTTATTAACATGGTTAGGCACTGGCATGGTAAGAAGTAGGTCTCAGTCTAAATCACGGTAGTGATCACAAGCATGGTAAGACGAAAGGGGTAACCACAGACGTGCTAAGTCATAAGTGGTAACAACAGCCATACTAAGAAAATAATTGTTTGCTATAGGCATACTAAAACGTTAGTAATAAAATCCGCATAAAGAGAGGAAAGAGGTCTTAACAAGCTTAACGAGCGTTGTTAGCCACTGGCATACGTAGACGTAGGTTTAAGTCTTAATTACAGTAAGGCTAGGAGGAAAGTGCTGATCATAGGTATGCTAAGACCTAAGGGGTAACCACAGACAAGCTTGGAATAAAATAATAACCAAGTAGAAAACATAATTACTAACCACACACGATACCACGAAAGTGTTGACCATGATGAAGCCAAGACTTAAAAGCTTATCTCATACATGCTAAGGCGAAAGATCTAATCACGGTCATGCCAAAGCGTAAAACCATGGGCCTGATGATAAGGGGTCTCAACACAAATGTAATTACCCAGTGGTATGGAACTGGTCCAACTATTAATTATGGTAATGCTAAAATAAGAATGCTAATAATTGACAACTACAAAATATAAAACCCATTTAATACTGAAAGTATAAATTTTTACAAATTGCAAAAATTTATAAACGAAATAATATTAAAACACTTATTATCCTCACTATGATTAAGAATGATTAAATTCACTTTAAAGTTTTGTTTATATACATTTCTAATGTAAACTTTATTTAAAACATATTCAAATACATTTATTGCTTGTAGTAATTTACTATGGTTTTCATGAACACTGTTTTCATTTGCTGTTATAGGCCCATAAAACTATATTTTACCATGGTGTAATATGGTGTTTCTTTGGTAAATACAAGTTTATGTCTAAATTTTTATAGAAATAATTCTAATAAAACAAAATGTTTTCGTTTTTATTTCTCAATAAAAACGTATCCAGACCTGACATATATTCTTCAGACTGGAGATTTTAAGCTGTGTGTTGGGAACTTATTAATAATATTATACTTTGTTACTAAAATATAATTAGTTGACTACAAATTTTTGAGTTTACTTAATTTTCGAATTTTTTTCTTCAGAACATACTCATTTTTTGTAGTTCATGGTTAAAAACCTTAAAACAACTGTTCAATTATTTCTCTCAACAAGCACACTTGTAAGCTCGATTAACAATTTTCTTGAATACACTATTAACATTTAAAATATACTGTGTTTCGTATAAATTAAAATTAAAATTTAAGAAATACACGAGCGTTTGCTTACATCTATCTGGTTGCTCATGAAACAAGATGATACGATAATAGAAAACTTCTTATCAAAAAACATTTTTTCAGACCTACCAGTTGATCATAGTTTTAGCATACTTCCAAAGGTTTATCTTACGTAGAGTTCTCATTTGAGAGTATGTGTGGAAATAATATATAATAATTGCAACATTATCTTACCTCACTAATTTTAATTACCTCACTAATATAATATCGAGATCATTAGAGCTTTTAGCTCAAGTTTCGTGCTTAAAATTGTGATTATATAGTTTTTAGTTATTTATACTTTTTTGTGACCTCTGGTTTGCATATTTCTTTTATCTTTTTTTATTTAATTTTAACAAATTAATGACTTGAAAAATTATTTTAATCTTCTTTTGAACATTTATTTTTAAATAAGGTTAAATGTATTTTGTACGCACTAAACAATAATCAAATATAGATATTTACCTAAAATAAAATTAGATCTCTTCAAAGAAACACTAATTCACGTGTAAAATATACTTTAAATCTGAAAATACTACACAGAAATATTTTTAGAAAATAAATTGTGAATAAAATTACAAGTTAATACTAATTATACGTTGTACATGTCTGCTGCCACTAGTCAGCTCCTCTGCAACATTACTGATTATTGAACCACTGCTCGGGGAAGCGGATTGCTGGTTTCATCTGATAATGTCAAGCAATAAAATGTGACTGTTGTTAGGGTCCAAGCCAGAGTTGGCGGGGATCTGTTACGTTTAAAATTATAATGCATTATATCGAGTAGTATTCTGTCATTTATTTCAATGACTCTACTAAATAGTAGGAATTAACTTTACTTCTACTCTGTTTACTCAAAACATTTTTAACGGTTGTAAACAATTTAATCACTTTGTTTATTGTTTCGCGAACTTCTTAAGTAATTCTTTGTTAATATATTCTGCTACATTTTCTAGTTTGATTTCATATTTTTTTGGAAAACAAAATAATTCTGTGGCCTATAACATTTTGATTTGATTTACCATTTGTTGGCAATTACATTTTGTGGGACAGTTATATATTTTTAGTTTTTGTTGACACTTTTATGAATCGCTAGTTTGAAATAATCTAAGACTTTTAGAAAATCATTGGCTTATATAATACTTACCTATTAAACAATCTTTTAATTACAAAATTATAGTTTTCTAAAACTGTAAAGCTGTAATTTAACTGTTACAAACTGGAAGACAGTAGATATTATGTGACCATAAAGCAAATTAATAACTCTCTCCGATTTTATATCTGGTGAGTTTATATTTAAATTTAACCTATATGTAGACAAATGTACGGTTTCTCTATCAATTCTTGTTATTGATTATTATTCAATATAACGAATAATAATTATTTATTTTTATTTAATTTTTGTATCATTAGCACAAAATTGTAATTATAAACGAAAAACATTTCTTTAAAACTCCCTCAAGTCCTTATCTGTGAGACAAATGTCAAAACAAACCAAATTACAATTACATACTATCTTCGCATTTCTGCAAAGTAGTTGGTGTATTTACAGTAACTGTAAACATTTATACAAACATTCGTAGTTTATTATAAAAGTGAAATACTTTGCATGACCTCAAAACCTTGACGTTAAAGCAAATCATTTAAAACCGATGGTTTTATATTGTTACGTCTTATTTTATTCTATTTATATCGGGCTCACAAAATGTCAAATATCACAATGGAGATATAATTCAGATACGTTTACCCCAGTATAGCTAATTAATTATTTTTTAATATATATTGAGTACAACTCTTAAATGTAACTTGTTCAATGTGTCGTTAAAAAAGTAAATATAAATATCTCATCTCATTTTAGTGAATAATAACACAATTGTGACGTAATCTGGGGCTGCTTGCGGTTGCTTGCGTGGGATGCTAATAGCGTGTGGTGTGGGATTGTGGCTAACGATTTACACCTATTTACACTCACCAGTTAAAATGTCATTGCAGGCTAGGTCAAGTAAGGGTCAACGCTTACCTGTGTGACTTAATAGTAGTGTTTATTTTGTATTATTTAATATTTGTCTGCGTATTCAACGTTTTTCTGTGTGACTTATTAGTAGCGTTTAATATTTTCATTATTTAATATTTTCAATTCAAACAAAAGTTTTATTTCAACATTTTCTTTAAAATATTTCAATGCCTCAATAGAGTGATAAAAAATTTCAAAATCATTTTAAACTTAATTTATTTTAAAAGTTTAATTGAGTTTAATAATTGATTAGTTATTTAAATTAATTTCATTTTAAATAACACTTGTTTTTTTACCTTTCGTTATTTTTGAAACTTTGTAAGGTAAAGTATTTTCAAAACTGAATTAGTTCTAATTAGCTGTTTTTCGTTTGTTTAATAAAGCTATTATTGTTCTAGTAAAACGTTTATACCGTCAGTGTTTTATAAGTGAGCAACATTTCAAAAACAAAAATTGTTTTGGCCCTCACTTATGATATTTTATTAACAGTTTGTAACAAAAAATAACTATGTGTACTTTTATTAAATAAATTACCTTCTTTTATTATATTTTTTTTAAAATTAGCTACAAGTAATTCTTTATTTTCAAGTTATGTATTAAATATGTATAATAAATACTTAGATTCAAAACTAAATTTTGAATAATTAGATACATTATTTTATAATTCTAGTAAGCATAACGTAAAATCATATAAAAAGTTAAAAATAATTTTGCTAAAAAACTAGTAAAATAGTTTTTAGTAAACACTTTACTTTTTTATTTAAAAATTTCTGTTTTTAAAAGACAAATTTAGTGACTTTATGATGAATAAGGAACTTTATTTGTATTATAAACTTTTACAAAGAGCGTATTGTTGTTATTTAAAGTAGGTTTTAACCATGACCTTTAGCGTAATGTTTAAATAGGACAAATAAACAGCACTAAAAGGTAAACACTCGGTCTCATGTTAGTTAAATGGTTCCTTTCACTTCATGTCCACTTAATAAATGCTATGGTTCATTTTGCAAACACAACACCTATATCAGGACAGCTTTCGGCATTGTTTCCTGATGTATTCATCTAGGCTCTTGAGACGAATTGTTAACAAGGTATCAGGATTGATTGGTTTATTCATAATAGATTCCCTGAATGGAACGGCTCACGTCCTAATCTGAATAAACGTTGAATTTTCGTTCTCTCATAAAACCACTCGATTTTTTTTACTTTCGTTCTTCCATATTACAGCATTTAGAACAGAATAGCTTGAATATACAGTATTGGCTGTTGATAAAACATTTCTATTTATACTAACGGCCATTGTATTCAACACAATGTAAATTTAATTTTCGGACATTAATTTGACAAATAAAACTTATTTTATTAACAATTGAATATTTGTACAGTATACATATGAGGAGAGTGTGTGCTAATAGAAGAAATTTAATAAAAAGAAAGGTTTGATTTGATTTTCCATTGCTTCTGCGTTAACTAGGGCTTTTACTCCTTTTATACAAAGCTATGTTATTATTATGTAACTAAATTGTGTAAACTTAGAAGGATTGTCAGTTTCACGAGTTTACTAGAATTTGGAATCAATAATTGTATTTTCTTAGTAAATGTTAAAAACAAACGAAAATAACGGTCTCTTAATCACAGTAAGCGATGTTTTTTTAAATTAAAACTCTAAATAAAACCTTTTGAAGCCGCCTAAACTATATTTAGACTGTTCTTTCAACTTAAAATTTTCATCTCTGTTTTGATTCAGACTATGTTAGTAAGAGAGTATACGGGTATTTACAGCAGATAAAACTTTTGCTTAAATATTACTAAATTTCCATCATTCTGGAATTATAAATTGACTTAAAAATAAGAACCGCCTTTTTACACAATAATTACCAGTAAATAGTTTTTAATAGTGGCCCTAAGATTTGATTAATGGCCAGGTATTAAAATAAAATACACAAAAGAATTTACTGTGCATAATTATATTTTATTCTTTCATTTCTAGTATTACTAAGCCTAAATTACAGAAAACATTGTAACTGATTACAGCAAACATTGTAACTGATTACAACAAACATTGTAACTTATTAAAGCAAACATTGTAACTGATTACAGCAAACATTGTAACTGATTGTAGCAAACATTGTAACTGATTACAGCAAACATTGTAACTGATTACAGCAAACATTGTAACTGATTGCAGCAAACATTGTAACTGATTGCAGCAAACATTGCAACTGATTACAGCAAACATTGTAACTGGTAACAGCAAACATTGAAACTGATTACAGCAAACATTGTAACTGATTGCTGCAAACATTTTAACTGATTACAGCAAACATTGTAACTGATTGCTGCAAACATTTTAACTGATAACAGCAAACATTGTAACTGATTACAGCAAACATTGTAACTGATTGCAGCAAACATTGTAACTGATTACAGCAAACATTGTAACTGATAACAGCAAACATTGAAACTGATTACAGCAAACATTGTAACTGATTGCAGCAAACATTGTAACTGATTACAGCAAACATTGTAACTGATTACAGCAAACATTGTAACTGATTGCAGCAAACATTGTAACTGATTACAGCAAACATTGTAACTGATTACAGCAAACATTGTAACTGGTAACAGCAAACATTGAAACTGATTATAGCAAACATTGTAACTGATTGCTGCAAACATTGTAACTGATTACAGCAAACATTGTAATTGATTACAGCACACATTGTAACTGATTGCAGCAAACATTGTAACTGATTACTGCAAACATTGTAACTGATAACAGCAAACATTGTAACTGATTACAGCAAACATTGTAACTGATTGCAGCAAACATTGTAACTGATTGCAGAAAACATTGTAACTGATTACAGCAAACATTGTAACTGATTGCAGCAAACATTGTAACTGATTACAGCAAACATTGTAACTGATTACAGCAAACATTGTAACTGATTACAGCAAACATTGTAACTGATTACAGCAAACATTGTAACTGATTGCAGCAAACATTGTAACTGATTACAGCAAACATTGTAACTGATTACAGCAAACATTTTAACTGATTGCAGCAAACATTGTAACTGATTACAGCAAACATTGTAACTGATAACAGCAAACTTTGTAACTGATTACAGCAAAATGGAAGTTCATTTTTTAAACTTTTATTATTATATTTCATATATGTGATTAAACTATATTCCTATAATAGAATTCGGTGTAAAAGTTTCAAGAAAATTCAATTTCTATTGTGTAAAAGTATGATTTAAAATCTGTATTTTTTCTTCATTTGTTTTGTAATATTTGGCGAGTTAGCTATTAAAGAGTAGTATAGGTAGAATGAGTTTGGTGAAATTGTTTTAAATAAATAGTAATACATTTCAAAAGTAAATTAAAATTGGTTTATACAAAAAGTATTTTTAATTATACTACAGTTTTATGTCACAGTAAACTGTTTGATCGTAGAAAATACGTTTTTATCTATGCAAATTTTTTTAATGACTAGGCATAGCCAGATACCTAACAGTATATGTGTAAAGATTAGAGAGAAATGTGATATTTTAATTTATTTTTTAAGAAACTAATATTGCATCATCTATTTATAACAACTTTAAGGAGAGACTTTATGAATTTTAATTTCTCGCACTTAACTCTAACTGTACACATCGTTTTACTGACCTACTTTGTAGTTTTGATCTTCATAAAAATTGCTGTATTCTAGTCAGCAGATGTTACAAACGTCGTCACGAAGGAAACATGAGCCGAAGAAATATTGCACTGTAACTCCTCTAAGGCTAAAGGAAGATCTGTCGAAAGATGTATTATCATTTTTAAGCATACATTTTCCTCTACCAGTATTTGCGATTGACTTGAAAATGCAACATGTATTTATGTATAACCCCCCCCCCCCAGGACCAACCAGGTGTTAGTACGATTCTTTCTATTCTAGGGATTTAGATTCGTTTTAAATTTAGCGAATGAGGTAAAAACATTTAAAACGCGTTTAGATTGGGAACACCTTTTAAACCAATGGATTTGTTTTCTTAGCACAAAAGTAACATATTCTTGTTAGCAATTGTAAATTTCTTGTTGTTATTGGCTGTAAACTAATTAGTAAATGTAGAGATGATATAGTTTTGGAAAAGAAGAAGGAATAGATTTGGAAAGATGAAATTTATTGTTCAGAATATGGAGGGATTTTTGTAGAGTCATGAGTCATGTTTTTGAACTCGAAAAATGCAAAATATTGAAAATGATAAACTTGATCGATAACTGATTATGATGGTGTTTAAATATTTTAATGTATATTCTATTCGAATAACTGAAATTCAGGAGAAAAACATGTTTAAAACATAAATGAAAATTTTAGTCCTGGCAAAGTGCTTAGTCTGGGGCCCAGTAGGGGGAACTGTGTAGTAACTCCCTCTGCTTGGCAATGATATTTCCTGTTACCTATTTATTACGTTTGCTCACTCGGAGATCTACATACTATCCAGCTGACATTTCGTGGGCTTAACACTATTAAACTCCATGCTATGGGGATAATTTCCGCTTTAAGTATAGGAATGATTCTGTAAGGGCTCTGTCTTACCTGATTACCAGGTTTTCAAGTTTTTTTTTTTAGATTTCCATAATGAATCATGACTTTAAGATACAACTGGTCTTTATTTAGACCTGTTTTAGGTATAATGATATTTTCAGATTTTATTGATAAGTAATTTACAACGGGAAGTTTCGCACATGTATCCCAATAGTCGTGGAGAAAGATCTAGGCTTCAATTAAGATTTTATACAAATATTTCTCCTATTATTAGGAAGCCATTTAACTATTTTTTCGCTCTCTTAGAACTCGATTAACGAAAATACGATGTTTTCGACTCACCGTAGTACAACATCCTACCAATACAAATGGTCCTGTTTATTGTTCAGGTTCTGTATTTACTTTTAAATTGTAAACATAGGCCTCTATTGTTTTATTTTTGTTCTGAATTTAAACAGCCACTTTCAAACTACGTGTTAACGATATATTTACAAAGTAACAGTTAACGGTGTAATTTTATCACTGTAATTTTATGTTATGTGCGCTAAATTTAGCTTTACCGCGGCAATAAAGACCGAAATGTTTAACTCGCAACTTAACTCTCTCAAACATCTATCCATAATAAACGTAAGGGATACAACAAACTACCCTGGGAAGCTTCAACATTTATATAATATAACATAATACGATGCAGTCATGTACTACATTACGTTCGAATGTGATGACCATAAAAGAAGTTCAGAGATCAACTTCAGGCTAGCAACTGCTGACAAAGTGTGCACTCTGTTGGACAAGTTTTACTTGTGATTTTTTTAAAATTCTTTATGAATTGTTCTGTCGCTATAATGATAAGCCTGTGGATAAGCAATAACTTGTAAATGCATTTCACAGTTAGACTATAGTTTTAATTAATTGTTACAGTAAAATATCTGGCCTCTTCCACTGTAGGTTCCTCAACACTAATAGATGAACTTCTAAGCACCCGTCCCTCAATATCGCCTTATCACAGATGTAGGGATTTATGTACATTTCCCTCCCTAATCATCCAATTCTTATCCTTCTGCCCACGTGAAAGTGTAACGGCTAAACCTCATTATTAATCTTTAGAGTGTTTATTTACTTTAGGTACACGAACCTATACATAGGATCTCTCTCTATATCTAGTGGGGTTTATGCCCCTAATTCTATCTATTTCCAATTCTAACCCATCTTATGGGCATAATAGCAATATTGGTTCATTGTATTCAAACACATAATCAATGATTACATTTTCAACTGAATCACAAGTCTACTGATGTCCATATAATTATAATAAATTTAATTATAACCCAATATATTATCTCACATATTAACTCACATATAAACATTTATCTATTTATTATCATTACCAAACATAAACAAGACACTATGTTTCTGACATTCGATTATATGCCTATATTTTACCATCCTGGTTTTATAATTATATATTCCTAATTACAAAAAACTTAAGTACTATCGATATAGTTCATTACCGCGTAGGACATCTAGTTCCAATATTGTTTCACGCAATTATTCAATTTTATGTTTTCACTTTGTGTGTGTGTGTGTGAGCGCGCGTGTGTGTGTGTTTGTGTGTATGTGTGTGTGTGTGTGAGCGCGCGTGTGTGTGTGCGCGTGTGTGTGTGTGTGTGTGTGTGTGTTTGTGTGTGTGTGTGTGTGTGTGTGTGTGTGTGTGTGTGTGTGTGTGTGTGTGTGTGTGTGTGTGTGTGTGTGTGTGTGTGTGTGTGTGTGTGCGCGCGTGTTATAGTATATTACTATAGTATATTATATATATATATATATATATATATATATATATATATATATATATATATATATATATATAATTTGAGCCATAGTTTGGTCTTCCGGTGCTCATATTGAAAACTGACAATAACTATTGCTCTTTCTATGAAAGGATTTACTAGATCATCTAGTTGTATATGTATACCATTATCTAACAATAACTATTGAATCTACCAAGTTCCTTGCTCTAGTCAACTAACTTTAACTCTTACCAATTTAAAAAATAATGTAGTAGCCATGTTTATTATTATTATTTTATATTCGCTTATATTATTAATATTACTATTGTTCTTGCTGTTGCTATTGTTATTATATGGGTTATTGTTGTTGTTAATACTTTCGAAGTTACGAGCAAAGTTTTTTCGTACCTGTGCATTGAGATTTGGATAGAATTAACCAAAAACTGGAAATAGTTACACATAACTGTATTCTGCACACACAAATACAAATATTAGAGCTATATTGGTCAACTTCTTGATTTTATTTGGAGTATACTATTCAAAATAAATTAGAATATAATCCCAGTTGTTGATGCACAAGTTCTCTTTCCAATACCTCCATAGGAAACAATATTATCCGTGTTTCAAATCCACATTTTCTACTTCTCCTTCACATGGCTACTTGCTCAATTTTGTATTTAATAATATGCATTAAAAAATGCAGAGAGTGCTCTGGCTTCTTATAAGAACCTAATATTTATTCTATATATATTCTAAATTCCCTCCGTATTTAAAACAAACTTCTTTCCTTTATGTAAATTCCCGTTCGAATTAAATTAACCTGTCATGACAATTAGGGCAAGAAAACAATTTTATACTTTCAAATGAGATTCAAAAATTTTATTTCGTAAAAAATAATATTTTCAAGAGAATATTTACTGCTATTTTTTCTTCAACAAAATGGAAATTTTCTTTGTAAAATATTTGTCGGAATTAGAGACAAAATATATTTTATTATTATGCAAATTACGTGAATAACTCTTTTACAAAAGAAGTAACAGCTGTTTTATGGGAAACAATAAAAAAATGTATGATTGAAGTTTCAAAATTTGAGTATTCAAAAGTACATTGTAAGGTAATGGAAAGAAATAAAACCCTTTGTTGTCCTTCCATTTGCCATTGGTTATCTCTGACGATTTTTAGGACACCAGTTAAAAAGACCTAGATTATAATGCGTCAGTTACAATTTATTATTTATTATTTTTATCTATTAACATATTTTTACTTGTTCTTAGTTTGTATCTCGTCAATCGTACTATATTTAACTAAATACAGCGGTAAAGAGTTATATATTTGCATGCCAGTTTATAAATAAAATCCCCTTAAGCTTGTTTGAAACCAACTCTAATTCAATTCGTTAAGTAAAATATTGATTTAATACATTTTTAAATATCTAATGAAGGGTTTTTAATAAATACATTATGTTAATAACAATTACATAAATTAGGTTATACTAAAAACCCTATTATGTAGATTCAGTCCGATTTCTCTACTTCTTCTAAAAACTATACTTCTTGAAAACAAAAATTCAGTATTCTCAGATAGTCCTTGTGATTTTTTTAAAATGTTTTTGTAAATTTTTTAACAAGGCCTGACTGTATATTTTTGATGCAGAAAAGAATCTTCAACTTGCAAAACAAAGTTTAAATATTTAGTTTAAAGTATTTTAATGTCTTATATAATTTTTATTTCAAAAGTTTATTTCAAAGGTATTTTTCCTTCTCTTGAAATAAACTTTATCTATTAAAAAAAATATATTAATGAATTAAATTCATTAGATTGTTTCAGTTTATTATACTTAGTCAGAAAAGCAATAAGGAAGAGTCGTTTCTCCTAGTGAGTCTCACGACAGCCAAGTACTTTATATATATATATATATATATATATATATATATATATATATATATATATATATATATATATATATATATATATATGTATATATATATATATATATATATATATATATATATATATATATATATATATATACAATTTTTTTCACAGCGAGGTTAAAGCACGTGTATAGACGTTATATACATTTTCCTATAAAGTGATAATGTTTGCATAATGCATGACCTACATTATTTACCTGTTGATAAAAACTCTTTCAAGAGCTTGTAATAACCCTCTGTTGTGCTATGTGTTTTATTGGTGATGCGGAGGTGTTTATATTCAATTAAATATAAAATACAAAATACCTCTAAAATATAATATATATAAATATAATTAAATATATATAATATTTATATTATATATATAATCTATAATATATTATATTATAATTATTATATATATATATTATAACATTTATTTATAATATATTACATATTTAATTGTATTAAAATTCAATATATTTTTATTGTATATAAGTATATATATATATATATATATATATATATATATATATATATATGTGTGTGTGTGTGTGTGTGTGTGGGTGGGTGTGTGTGTGTCTGTACACTTTTTGCAGAGTCCAAATATCCACCTGATGCCAAATATTCGGATATCCTCTGGTGTACATACCTGCCAGCCAAACCACTTTCTCCTTGTAGCTCCCAAAGCAGGGTACTCACAGATCACGGGGATAGGGCTTTACTCTGAGTCCTTGTCGCATCTCTTGCACACAGGGGACCTAGATCTTCTGGTTTTGTATTGCAGCCCATTCCCATAGCATGTGACCAGCTGTACAGTAACTGTAAGTTGAGGTCTACTTAAGGAGAGCGGTTTTTTGCCTCCAGATGGTCTTGCCCTTCTTGGAAGACCCTGAGGTCTGAGGCAACAAAACAAATCTGAGGCAACAAAACAAATCTGAGGCACTCACAGAGTTCGTATCTTCTATATTTATTCTTAGTAAGCTAGCAGAATATATAACTTAGGGACATATATCACTTGAAATTTTCTTAGAATTAAGACAAACTAATTAAATTATTTAAATATTATCAACGTTTCGAAAACTCAGGGATAAATGGGTCTGACATTGTAAAAAATAAATGATTAACATATTCTAATTGACAACTTACAAATTATCTTCACAACTACCTAAGTCTCTAATATATCATAAATAAATTTAAAAATAATTTCTCTACTTACAAAGTTCTTGTATTTTCTTATAAATACACACTTGTTAAGAAAGGATATTTCTCTCCCTTTCCACTACTATTTTAGTACTTGCACCATATGTAGAAAAATGCCATTCTATTTTTCTTCTCTCTAATACTGTTTTGGATCGTGTAACTATAAAGGTTACCATATGTTGCCAACTGTCGGTGATACATTGATTTTTCTATAATAAAATTTTAGTCAATACTATTTCAAAATATTTCATGTTTAGAATTTTTATTTTTCTGAATATTTACAACATTTGTTTACATCAATACTTTACAAAATCAAAATTTATTTCAAAAATAAGTTGGTTATGAATTATTTTGTATATTAATGTTAATTTTGCATAGCCTTTTACTATTTAGTAGAATATTAATCACATTATGTTCAACGTCGTGAATAAAAAATTAACCGCATCTGAATTAATGAAATTAAAATGAGTTTTATGAAATTCTTCCACAAGGTATTTTATTCGATTCCTTCTATTAGTTTACACTTTCCTTATATACACAGATATATTTGTTCTAATTTTTAATCTAAATTAAATAATAACACATGATTTCATAAAACAGCTGATTTTATGTTAGAGGTTAACTTGTAGAATAGCTGCTTTAACGCAGAGGTTATGTTACTTTATTTATGCTAACTGGAATTTTCTAATTAAAGTTTACTAAAATGAGGTTTTTCTATGTTGACCTAAGTAGGAATTAATTTTAAATCTGTTTTGTTTATATTACTTGTTTTACATCTTGTTCAGTTGTATAGATTAATATAGAATTAAGATATATGAAAATTTATGTAGGTAACAAAACTCTAAATACGAAATTGCTGCATCATAGTATTAAACTAAGAGAAGGAATAAATTAAAATACATAAAAATATTTTATTTACATAATTTCTGTTTAGTAAAACCAACGAAAATAAACTGTACAATTACTGGAGGAATCATTTCATGCAGATCAATTCCGTTGATATGTAGTTTAAATTTTTATCTACAACTAGCAGCAAACGAAGATTCTAAAACTTACCTAAAATATAAAGTGACATAGAGAATATCCTTATGCTCCAAAGAACCGGGATAGCGGGTTTTATTTACTATTGTTCAAATAATGTTGTATAATGCATATAACTCAATTGAATTGTCTTCTAATAAACAAATGTGTTATATAAAATACATTTACTTAACAACCTTGTGATCTAATACCTGTCTCACCAGATCATACCTACTGAATAATTAGTACATCATCAATTGCTAGAAATATTGTATTGAAAATCTATTGGTAAGCATTCATAATAAATCATTGTTTTTTTTAACGATGGTTAAAGAAGTGTCCAATAAATCACCACGGAAACGAATACTTGTAATGAGCCGGTCTACTCAAATTCCATTTTATCTTATAAACTCAGGGACTGCGTGATTGATTGACTGACCGAAGCGTGCAGTAATATTAACTGACGAACTAACTAACAAAGACAATATTCCCAGGTCAATCACAGATTCATTTATTAACTGGCTAAAAAGATAATTTGACTATATGACGCGTGAGTTTCTTAAATCCAAAATTACGTCTACATTTGGTTTTATAATATTTTGTAAAATTAAAGTTTATTTTGAACGACCTAACCCGGCGAACTTCGTATTGCCTAAAACTCAATGAATGGCGTGTTAATATTAGCTAAACTTAATTTAGTATTTTATTAACATAAAAATAGCTAAACTTATGGTAGTCTTAAAAAAGTGTCACAATAAAAGTTTTTGATTGAATGTTATTTATTGAAGTGCATTCAAATATACTTTTTTGTGTATTGTTTGAAATGTGTTGGGACATAATTTTATGTTGTTGAATCTGGCCTAGCAACAAAAATTTGAAATGAATTCAATGAAATGTCTTAAAACAAGATAAGGTGGAAAGTGGTATTTAATGCTATTTCGGCACTTGAAAATTACATATTGGAAAATATTATATCACCATAAAACCTTCTCAGGAGTGTACTCAACAATTTCCCAAAGTTTCATGGCGATCGCATCAATGTTTTAGTAATGTTAAGGCTCATACATACATACATACATACATAATTTTATATGTGTAGAACTCAATAATGTTATAGAATTTTACAAGGACAATTAAACGGAATAACTGTTGTCTGGAAATTTAAATTATTGTTTAAGCTAATACCTTATTGTTTACTGTAGTACTGATCCTTAGTGTAGTTCATTGATCAGTCCTAATTCGAAGCGTATACATGGAGGCTGTAACGTGTCTAGCTCTTGAATATTGTTGCCATCACTTTCTAGTTAAAACTATATCCTTGTCACCCAGCAGATGTTCTCTTTCCGTCAAATAACGCGAAGTCGACAAAAATTAAACATACCATGTGTGTGTTCATATTTCATGATTTCCCATTTTGTATGGTTTTGCATGGTAATTTTAGTTTTAGTAATGTGTTCAATCTTAAAGCAAACAAATGTTTCTTGCAATACAGAAAATACCTGTGGGCAGTAATAACGTGTTACAAAGTTTTACACTTAAAAGATGATTTAAGGTTTTTAATTTTAAAAACTTTTTAATTAAATTAAGCCAATTTAAATGTAGTTATAACACAATAACTGTATTGTAAACTGCGGATAAAAAGTTAAAGGAAATAAAATGTAAACTCTCAAAATATATTTGATAAACGTATTATAAATGTTCTAAATAAATCCAAAAAACACAAACTAGGACTGTCATAAATAAAACCAACTTTAATTTAATGCCCGACACACGTTTTCATGGTATCATCTAGAATGAGACACGTGAGTTCTTATAGTGTATTATAATTAGTACTTTTACATTGTTTTTTAGTTAAAAACGTTTAAATTTATACAAAATATAAGGAATAGAATTTAACTTTGTCCCACATTATTGTAAATCACTAACAATTTGATAATATCTATACTAATTTATAAAAATCTAAATGTGTGTGTGTGTGTGTGTTTTACTCGATCACGTAAACATTGCTTTACCAATCGAGCTGAAATTTTACATAGCCATTCTTAGGCTCCCTGGATAACACATAGTCCTATTTTTATCAGGACACCGTCCATGGGGCCTTGAAAACCCTCTTAACACCCAATTTCCTATACTCCATTTTATACTTAACCTGACTTAATCAGCTGATAATCACCTGTAACAGTCACTTTTAAACAAATTTAAACAGCTGATAGTAATTTATTGTTATTCATCTTTCTATGTTAGATTGCTTTATAAATGCTATGTTACAAGCAAAGGTTTTTCCTTCCCTTGGTTTTCAAGACGATAATCAGTAAGTTTATAGTTTGATATATTTATTGAGAACTAATCTATACTATTATATAAAAATCTAATATGTCTGTGTATGTATTCCTTAATCATGTAAATACTACTGGACCCCTATGAGCTGAAATTTGGTATTTATTTCCCATTCCTACGGGTTCGATTTTAGCCAAATAAATTTTACCGGGCTACAAAGAAACTCATCAGAGATACGAAACAAATTATGAAAACTCTCGCTCACGCCCTAAAAGTTTACAGGTTTGGAACAATGTAATTAAACACCCCCCCCCCCAATCATGGTGCCACTAGTTCTGGTAAAAATGCACATTGTCCACCCTTAATACAATGCATATCAAATTAATCAAAAACATCTCCTGAAGGTATATTGATAATTATTGTTTGTTATTGCCACGGAAGGTTGATTTTATATACCTATGAAGCATCGAGTCAGGATAGATTTGGTTGTAAGTTTATACGTTTAACCAAATATATATATATATATATTTAAGGCTAGAATAGAGATCACGTGACGAAGTATTACTCCTCGGATGTAGACGTTTAATTAGGTAATGTTGTACAAAACTACAACCAAATATCCTGACTGGACACTTTACAGGTATATTTTAATATAGGTAAATAGTATTGTATATAATTACAACCAAATGTATCGTAACTGGATACTTTATAGGTAGGTCTATATTTATATATTTGTATTCAAAGTACGGCGCACCGTTGATACTTCTTATTAGTCCTCAATGAATTACTTTCCCAACTTTAATTTGATAAAAATTTTATTTATTTCCCTGAGCGAGAGTTTTTATTATTGTTTCCTATTACTGATGACTTTCTGCGTAGTGCGGTATAATTTTTCCCCATAGAACAATTGAGAACGGGAAATAAATACCTGACATTTTACATGGACATTCTAGGGTCCCTGGTTTTCACATAGGGCTATTTTTATTTAGAACTACCGTCAGAGTACCGAACCACTGGTCTTGGAAACTCCCTTAACTAAAACTCCCTTAACTCCCTTAAATAAGCTATAGTTCGATATATTTATTAGGATTATTGGTTAATTTCAATGAATTATGGATCCTTTTTTTTGTGTTTAAGTATTATTTCAATGTAACAAATATAGAATTTTCTAAAGGGTTTAAAGATAGGTACGAATTAGGGGTTACGAAGTTCCGCGAGTCAGCTAGTTAGCAATACAAACTAACCAACTTATATAAATAAAAAAGTTAGGAATTTTACAACACACTAACATGCAACGCTATACGCGTTTATAGGTCGCAGAGGTCGGAGATCCTGCAAGTGTAGGTGCTTGATATTGATCAGACAGACTAAAGCCTGAAAATAATTTCTTCCCTTTGCGGGTTAAACCGTCTTAGTTAAGGAAAGAGATTTTGAATTGACTACACATTTTCACTAAGACTGGAAAAAACAGGGTAAAATGAGTATAAAACATAAACGTATCTGCAATACGTTTGTAAACATAACTTACAGATTAATTTATCAGTTTTACGCTAATAATAATGCATCAATAATATTTTTTAACACATTGTAAAGAGCAGCATAAACACATTACTTAAGCTAGAGAAAGTTTTTATAAAAATAAAATACATTAAACAAACATTTTGAACACTATAAGGCTTTGATACTTTAGTTATACCTAAAATTGACCATCGTTCAATATGATGGTTACTACCCTTGGCATTTGAGCCATTTGGTGACGCACTTAGTAGTACACAATCCCCTCATCCCCTGTCTCTGCTCAGCATCTAATCTCTCTGCCCCAGCATCCCTGTCTCTGCCCCAGCATATTCCGACTCTGCCTCAGCATCCCCTGTATCTGCCTCAGTATCCCCCGTCTCTGTCTCAGCATCCCTTGTCTCTGCCTTAGCATCCCCTTTCTCTGCCCCAGCATCCCCTGTCTCTGCCCTAGCATCCCTAGTCTCTGCCTCAGCATCCCTTGGTTCTGTTTAGCATCACCTGTCTCTGTCAAGATATCCCCTGTCTTTGTCTTTTCATCCCCTGTCTCTGCCCCAGCATCCCCGGTCTCTTTTCCAGCATCCCGTGTCTCTGTCCCAACATCCCCTGTCTCTGCTCCAGCATCCTCTGTCTTTGCCCCATCATCCCCTGACCACTGTGAGTGGTCCCGATTTGAATATGTTTTGAAATATTCACCATCAATGACTTCACGTCCACACAGCCAAAATGTTGGGATAGTTTGGGGCGGGTGTGCTGCTTCCTTCTTTTCATGCGGAAAGTGGTAACGGTTTACAACCGTCAAAAGGAACCTACAATTCTTGATAGTCATAGATCCCTGAGCCACTCGTGAATTGCAAGTTTTATTAAGAATTTGAATGGTTCAGTGAATTACGTTTATCTGGCTCCGGATGATGAGTTCCTTGCTTGTCAAGCTAGCCAGCTACGTTGTCACCCTACATGTAAACGTGGCTCGGTATCCGTGGCTCTGTAAATTATTATTCCACCCTTAGTTGTCCTAGATTTAAATACATAAAATACTTTTTGATATGGATATACAAATTATGTATTATTAATACAGATAATAGCCACAATCTAAACTAGTTCCTATGAAGTCTAATAATTATATTGGAACTTTTTTCTGATCTGCAAGTGATATTTACGAAATAAAACGTATACGCTATTAGTTTCAATTTTGTGGCAGACAGATTACAGAAAACCCGTAACTTTTAGTGTTGGGATGTTTTAGCGCTCACAGTCATGATAACAGCGTAAAGATAGCGAAACGTGAGTGTATATATATATATATATTTTGTTTGAGTGCCTCTGTGTGTGTGTGTGTTTGTGATTTTCAGTACGTTTTTATAAGTGTTGCTTTAATATAAAATTACTGTTACCGACAAGCTAACCACAAGACGAGTTTACCCAACAAACATGTATATGGTCTTTTAACTAATTTCGTTAGAATAATACATTAATTAAAACGATAGCATTTGTAAAAGTGTTGTTTTTTTATAAACAGAACAAATATCCGTCAAAATTGTTTAATATTGAAAGTCATGAAAAATATTAAACTAAGCAAAGCTATTGTAGATATGGTGTATTTGAAAGCAAGAAAACATAAACTCAGTTAGCGGGAAAGTATGGAAATACAAAAGTTCTCTATTAATTATTCTCACATCATTGTGATAGTGAAGTACTGGGTTATTAAAAGTGATGTTTTAAATGTATGCATTAATATACCATAGGGAAGAGGTTGAATACATATAGCCCAGGTGAAAACGTTTTCATTTACAAAAAAGAATTCTCAAAATGGGAGTGTAACGTGGTTCCGTGTATAACGATGATATAATGCTTTTGTGTTGACGACAATCCTCGACTAAATTACCTCTGTGCGTCCTTTACACTTTGCAGGGGAATAAACAAAGCGGGAAGCCTGGAAATATATCATATTAAATTGGAAAGTAGGGTACTAAGAAATTCATCAATTCATCAACGTTCCGCTAGTTGTTTATCTCATAGTGTGGTATAAAGTCAAGTACTCTCACGTAATTTTACTTGTTGCAGCAATTTTAGAAAGATATTTATTTAATAATTTTTAATTGCAAATCGTCTACATACACACCTTTAGGGAATTTAAGTATTGGGAAAGAAATTCCCTTGTCCTAAAGAAACTCTCTTTATTCATGATTTCATATATAACTGAAATTTATGTAAAGAATTGTTCAGCCTGAGACTTTCTATTCATCGCAACAAAAGTCAACTATACACCGCTTACTTGAAACCTCAAGTAATTAAGTTTAGAACAGAAATATGTAAATAAATTAAAGTGTTTTCTCTCTTTATAGCTTTGAACATTGTTCAAGGGCCAGGTAGAGTTATTATTGAAACATCCATACGAATGGACTATGCTATATTATTTTTATAAGGCCCCAACAAAAACTAACCCATCTACCTACGTTAGCACGAGGTGATTCGTATGAAATAATCATTTAAAATATGAAAATAAACACTTTTTAATAAAAGTGTAATTTAAATTACTTTTTAACACTGCAGTGGTCGCGCGGATTACTATTGTAATCCAGGGGTAAATTAGTGTATTTTGGGTTGGTAGTACTTCAGACCTTTCACTCACACATCCTCACTGTTACCAGTCAAGTAGCAGAGCTGTAAGTTGGCGGGTTAATATTTTTGAATATTTTTTAATTCCCCTGGACTACGATAGTAATCCGCGTGACCACTTATGATATGTTTCCTATACATGAACTAGTTTTATTATTATTTATTTAAAACAGATATTTTGTGTAAAAACAATATTTAAATTAGTAACACATTTATCTGTAATAAATCTCTGCGCCAGAGCTTGAACAAATACGACGCTGGCTTGCTGGAACCGAAAGTAACAATGGAAGTGAGTTAGGTTGACCTAACACATGACCTATCTTAGTTTTATGTTTTATATTAATTTCATGCTACAATAAAAATGTTTTTCACACATTAGTTTTCTATATAACTCCTTAAACACCCTAAATTGCTTAATAAATATCTATATTTTAAAAGCTATTTCAAAGTGAATTACAATAGTAATCGACCACTCGCGTTACTTATTTACACGTGACCACTGCAGAGTTAAATTTAAATTAAATCCCAACATTAATTACAATAAAATAATGATTTCAAAAAATATTGTTTCAAAACATAGCACTCTAGAAGAACTGTTATTAAATTAATGTGAACGTGTGGTCGAAAACATTGCTATGATTGTCCAAACACGTTTACCTTCTATTCAAGCATGGATGTCTGTTGAAGCAACTTGCAGCTGTAACAAACAGAGGGGTAATCTTCTGAAACAAACATCCAGCGGCATGGACTTAGGAGAAGCGTCAAACATCTCAAACAAGGCAAGTAGACAATCTTTTTAATCGCTTATAATAATGTTTCACTTTTGTAAAAGATTGTTGTAATTTTTTGAATGAATACTTCTATAGCGATGTCCACATAAACATACAATTTCTCGTCAGTATAATATCCGTCAGGTTACGTTATTAATTACCTTAAAGTGATTTAAATGATAAAATATGATTTCATGCAAAAGTTGATTTTGTGTTACAGGTTATGTTGTAGAACAACTGTTTTACACAAAAGTAAAACTATTTTACGTTATGCTGCATTATTTATTGAACATTAAAAAGGAAAAAGGATATTATTATTGTTTATTATAAAATTACTTTTTAAAATCTTATATTTCCAATTAATTCTTTGAAAATTTGCAAAACTTGTAGATCTAATTTGTTATTTGTAGTTCAGGTTTTGGTGTTAAATGTAAAAATTCTGTGTAATTGTTTTTTAAATTATAACAAATGCTTAATTAATTTCTCAATACGTAAGATTAAATATTTTTTTTTCTAACCAAAACTCCTGTAGTCGTTACTATAAAAGTTTTTACATCCGACGGGCACTCCCCCGAGTATCACAACCTAATTTTTAATTATAATATCTCTCATAAATTGCATTCAAAAAAAATTCTGTAATGTTCTGTGATTGGATAAAGTTAGACCTAATATTGTGTCCAACAAAATAGAATGGTTAGAGTTAAAATCACATATTAAGTTTCAACTTGGTACTGTTATTTTATAAAAGATTGAAAATATAAGCTTTAAGTTTAAATCAGACCAACTATTCTGTCCCCCATATTTTCTTGAGATATTGATATTGTAAATATAAAAATCAAGTGGCATCTATTTGATATTTGATGAGCACCAATTAAGAAACAAAGAACAAAGGACTTTGTAAACGTTGACAAATAATCTTAGAAATGTATAATCATTAGGCCTAAATGTACAGAGTAGAGGGAATATCAGGCAAAGAAACGTCAAAGATATATCTAACTACTTTCGTTGTAAAAGTAAAATAATATCCAAAAGGCAATGGTGAAAACCGAGGGCAGAAGAAAAACCTCTTCTTTATCTCGTTACTGCTAGAGAGATACGTCTAAGGAAGTAATGTAGAAACACTATCAAGAATGCCAAGTTGGTCTTTAGTCACGAGGCATAAATATAGAATATATATTATTGCTTATCGCAATATATTCTAAATAAAAATACAATAACATCTACTACCTTTGTGAATCCCCTTCTCATTTTCCACATTCATGTTCAACTTTATAAGTAAATATAATTAAATCTTGTTTTACTTTATTCTATAGCTTTTAGTACATAATTTCATTTGAATACAAATTTTAAAAAATTATATTCCCACAATAACAGTTTTGATATATAGTTTTTATTAGAACGTTTAAAATAGTAAGAAAATTAAAACATGTATTTAGAAACCATTAACGTCCTTTATAGTTTCTGCAACAAAATTTAGAGTTTTTTAAAACAGTAATTTCAATTTTACCTAATTAATGAAAGCAAAGAGAAATGAAGTGAAATAATGCATCATTCCTAATTTAAAGTTTATAATATGTTGTGTCTTAAACCAGAAATAATGTTGCACAATCAGTATTCATAAATTACTCGCACGAATAAGCTCAAGGTTTAATTGCTTCCAATTCATAAAATGAACCCTTTTGTTCTTTTGGCTTACAGAATCCTAATTGAACTCTTCTCTCGATTCGGCAACATTTTGCATTTAAGTTAAAATTAGTTATAACTGTTTTAAAACAATATTAATTTGAATGTAGAGATACTTATCTATAGAACCGTTGGACAAGTAACGTTTTAGATTGCCCGTTATTGTGAAGATGTTACTTTTTCTGAAGTACATAAATAACATAATTTCATAATTACTGGTAAAGGCATAATTAATGTCTTTAACGTTAATGTCTTTAAGATGGGCTTAAATATGGTTCAAGATCGCTCAGATTCCAAAGTGCGAATTATTTTAAGTACGTTTTCTTGTATTTAGTCAATGCAAATTATACCTAACATTAGGGTATTTGCATGAGGTTCTCCTGGTGTAGAGCATTGGAGAGAGAATCATTGCGGGATGCAATTTTCCCCTTACACTAAACATTCTGTACACTTATTCTATGTTTACAATCTACCTTAAATTTAAAATATTATTTAGTCGATATAGTGTGTATATTATAACTGTATAAAGATATATATTGTTTTCATTTATTATTAACTATGAAACAGTATTCTTAAATTTTGCCCTCTACGACGTTTTGATCTCTCATATTGAACCTTTGTAATCTCGCGCCTTACACGAAACTATAGAAGTATTTAAACAATTACATGTTGAAACAAAACATTTCTGATTCCACCAGTGACATTGTTTTATAAAATTTACTTTATAGTATCGTGCAAGAGGTGGTTTATCTTAGTAGTGCAAGGGGCGGTTTTAACTGGAACACTAAATTATGATTGCTTATATTTTGAATTTAAAGTTGACAATTTATTTTCAGGCTCAGTCAGACGATTCTTGTAGCGGTTACAAATTATCTTTGTAACTTTATCTTTAAGGACATTAACCTGAGATTTATGTCTACAAGAGGAGAGTCAAGAATTAATCTATGGTCAAGAAAATAAATGGCTTTTGCTGGAGAGTGTTTAGACTGAAAGGCACCGTAAGAAATATAGAAAGAAACGAACCCTTAGCTGTGTGGTTTTGTCAAAGTGTTTTGACATAAATTGTTTTTACAGACATTTCTATTTACTACTAATGTTTAACTTGAAACAATAAAAGCTTAGGGCTTTTACAATAGAAAGTTCATGAACCGCTGTGTATAAGGCTTAAGGAGCGTCGTTTTGTTACTACAATATTTATATATGGAATTGTTTCATTTAGAAATTTAAATTTTATCAAGTTTTTTTTTAAAAGACATTAAATATAAATTTAATAACAATAAATTTTGAAAAGCCACATTTTTTTCGAAGAGTTATTTTTGAATATTTAAACTCTTTTTTACCTTCACAAAACACATATTTACTTATACTCCTTTATTTTATTGTAGTACAATGTAATACTTATATAACTACTATATAGGCCCTACGATATTATTCTACACATTTATTTATGCAATGAAAAATGACGATATAATAAAACAAAGCGTGTTGATTGTTATATTTCTGAGAGTTGTTACTAGGTAACCGAATTATTCATTGGGAAAATAAAATAATGATGGTCTACGCTTTTTTAGTAATATTAATGTTATTTAAAAACACTCCATTCAAAATATATAGTTCACAATATACGAGTATTACTTAATATTATTCAAAATTTATATTACCTTCTAAGAATTACTACTTTTATATTTTCCAATATCTTTTCAGTCAATCTCTGGAATAGCGGTGAACGAATTATTTGTGTGAGGTTTTAAGGCGTCTATGTTTCAAGGTTTTTGTATTGTTCTTCTATTTTAAATGCCATTAGGTTTTTTTTCACACGGGCATTAATCTGTATTACATATCGCTACGGTCACACGATATACCTTTTAACATATTTTTAGAGAGTTTATTCTATTTTTTGTAACATAGAGTAACATAGAAAGTAAACTTTTTGTTTTGTCCATACTGTTTGGTTTCGAGCTAGTAAAAGCGTCCTACAGTGTTATTAAACACATTGTTTTGGAATATTTTGTTTATAGGCCTAATTACAATCTATATTTTTTTAGGAACAATTTGTAAATCCGGAAAAAGATTTTATTTTCTTACGTGGAGTTATCAATGTTTTTGTCGACCGAAATTTCAGCGAATTCAATATACACTAACTCTGAGTGAATGTGGGGCTTACTTGAAGAAAATATTTTTTTAATTTATTCAGGCTAGAAAATTATTTAAACTTAAACTATCGTACGAAAACCAATAGAGAGAACAGTAGCGTAATTATAATGAATAAACAATTATAAACCCTTGCTACAATATAAGGTAACTCATTATTAAAACAGTTAGGTATTTTAGTATACAAAAAATATTATGAACAAGTAATATAAACATAAAACTTTAATTTCTCATTTAGGTCATCAAAGAAAAGTTTTATTTTAATCACTTTTTAATAAATAATTACTATTATTATAAATAAAATAACCTTATCTATATGTTAAAATAAATGCTCTACCCCGTAACGTAAAATATAAAATCAGCTCTTTTATGAAATCATATGTTATCCCTTATTTAGGCCAAATGGGATGATACACCTAAATTGCATACCTTCCCCAAGCTGTGAAATGTTTTTCTCCTGTATAAAACTATAATCATTAATTTTCATTTAATTATTTAAAAAAAACTGTAATAACATTAGGTATCATCCACTACAAGTTCAGAAAATATATTTGAACTTGAGCGGATGAATGAGACGTATTTTGCTAATGATGGAGATTTAAAATCAGATATATCAATAAAAGGAGTATGAAATAATAACGGGAATTGAAAACAGACGATGGCTATTTGAGTCATTTCACGTTTATTTCAATAAAAAATGTCGTTTTGATAGCCGATTTCCTAATTTATTTAGGCCTGAGTATTACATAAACTTTTCATCGTAGAAAAAGCAATCGAGAGGACGCTATCATAACTATAGTTGAGTATCTGTACATTGCTTTGCTGTTGTACATTGTGGTTGAATGGATGAAGATTATAAAATAAAGCATATCATACACTCCGTAGATGTATAATTTTGCAATGCCTCATAGGCTAAGTAAGGTTATGTCATTTTTTCATCAAACCGTCGCCAGAATCGATCTGATGGAAAACGTTTTCTCAGTTCCACCTGGTGCATCCAAGAAGAGCATCCGCCCAAACTCTGTCATCATTTTCACTGTACAATCATAAAAGCCTTTATGATCACGTGTTACTTTAGGAATACTTAATTCCAAATTACCGGTGTTGTAACTGTTCCCGGCACAAATTCACATCGAATGTAGTAGTCAGAGCTCATTTAGGGGCTGGATTTCCCAAGTAACCTGAACTCGTTTACGGCATGATCAGACAGAAGTACCTCGATTCACACAAAAGGTGAATATCCAATTCATAATGTATAATAATTTGAATAGATAAGTTTGTTGCTTTTGTTAATAAACAATGTAATTGCGAACAAGTAATATTTCACATGTGACTAGCTTTTGCTGGTATGGCTAAAATCCCTTCTCTCCTTTCCTTACGGTTGATGAGGTAGTTGCGAGTACACCTCTGACCGCTAAAAATAACTTTACTTTTACGGTCGTTGGTATGTTACTAACGTGAACAAAGAATGCATAGATCCTTGAAGCGGGCTGTATGTCGTGTCAAACATTTATCTCAATCGATGCAGAACTTGTTGAATTTTTGAAGCGTACACAAACCAACATAACATTTTTATATATAAAGATAAACAATTAAAACAATTGTTAAAAATACTTACAAAATCTTCATGTACTTTTAATAACACAGTTAGCATCATCAGAAGGTTACTAACCTTTAGTCATTTAATTAAATTCATAGTGAGTCAATAAAATTCATCTAAATTTTACTAAATATATATAATTCGTTCGATGTATCACTTGTAACGTTTCGCCCTTTTACCTTGGGAATTTTTCTTCATTTAAATATGTTATTTTACTTATTACAAAATTTGTATTTTTACTTACCAGGGCTTCTAGTTCTACGTCACAGCTCAGGCAGAGACTGTCTGTCTGTGACGGCCTTCCAATCTTGAAGATAGAACTAGGTCACGCACGAAATAACCATTGAATGTTTAAAAATACAATAATAAACAATTTATTAATTAAGCACAAATTACAAATTGAACAAATGACAACCAATGTATCAAGCGATTTATATCAAATAACTGCCAATTATTCTTTACATATAGCAATTACATATTAAGTGTTCAAATTTATGTATCGAGAAGGTAGTAAGTTAAGGGTTCATATTTATTTTAGAAATGAATATCCAAAGACGATTTCTGCCGTTTATGTGTTAATTATTTATCTGTCAGAATTTAAGTTAATTAAAATTAAAATACATTTTCTTTATTATACTCAAAAAACGTACCTGGTTGTGCACACCACTTGTATAACTCTATAACATTTTATTTATCACTGCACATCACTCTCGCGATATGGGCACTTGAACAAAAAAAAGTACGAACATTTACTATATGGAACTCTTGTAAAAAAAACAACGTTCTGGCTTCTTCTGTAAGTTGCATTAATAAACTGGTACCGGCCTTGACATCTTAAATTTTGATTAATGAAAGCTTACAAATTTTCTAAATCATGTCCGAAATTACTACCACGTGTGTCTCGTCCAAAGACTTTTAGTGAAGTGGGGCAGTTGGATATACGCGCGATGCTGAGTTCGCATACAACCCCCACCCTTATTGGTTCTTATTTACATATTTGATTGCTTACAGGTATCACCCCATGCTTACGTCATATGGCATATTCTGGTTAACTTCCTTAACTTACCAACATCGTACGATATTTTACAATTTTGCCCGCTAGAGGCGCCTTAGTTCTTACGATAGATTAACAAGTGTTCACCAAGAAAACAAAAATTGACTTTTAAATTGGGCCGATCTAATTATAAAAAAAAAATTAGATATGTAAATGAATTTATATGTAACACCTAATTATTTAAGAGTGTTACACACTAAGGACTGCAAATTATTCGCTGATAGTTTATTTTCAAACAAAAGTAGTTTTGAGAGGATTCAATAATTTGTTGTAAGTTAGTTTGTAAGTAATAGCATAAAAGCCTCGGGTATGGGTCAGGACTAGGTAGAGGATTATCAAAAGTGTCTCACTGAAATTACACATTGAGCTGTTAGCTTGCATATACATTGTGAGAAAGTCGTTGACATGAATCAGCTGATCACACTCTGACGTCATGCAATCCACAGTAACGGAGTGTACGTTTTTTGGGATGCCTCACACCACTTGTCTACCGCAAGTCTGGGAAAATAACGAGAATCTAAATTCTGAATTTGTTCTGATTCATGATAAAGCATGTCCTCACTATGTTTACGCAACCTGATCACTTCTATCGCCCGTCCTAAACGGAAGCAGAAAATAGGAGGGCGCAGATTCTAAGGCAAAGCAGATATTTTTTAAATCGTAAATGTTAAAAATAAATTTGTAAAGCTTGCTCTCAGGTAAGACTAATTCATCTGTCGTAAAGAACATATATATGTAAAGAACTAAGTCAAAATACAAATACAAGAATTATAATTGAATTTACAATTCAATTTACAATAGCTTTTCGTTGGCTGACAGTACCAACATCATCAGGAATATTATTTAATATTCTATTTAATATTAATATTTAATATTGTTTAATATTCCTGAAGATGTTGATACTGTTAGCCAACGAAAAGCTTTGATTTGTAAATTCAATTATAATTCTTGTATTTGTATTTTGACTTAGTTCTTTATTAATACACAAGAATACATATTGCGATATTTATATATATATATAATCCACAAATTTGTTATCAATAATAAAATACGATTTTATTAATCCAATCAAGCTCTAATACATTTTTTAAAAACTTAATGAAACAGTCGGATTTTAACAGAGGAACTGCATGTTTTAATTCCAGCACTTTGTCTCTGAGCCAACTTACCCATAATTAGAATTCACTTACACATACGAGATGTAGCCTATATGAAATTATAGGCAAAAAGTTTGCAATAGTGAACCATTACAAGAGGTGGATAGAGTAAGAAGGTTTAGACCACCATCAGCTTCATAAATTGGAAATAAAATAGAAAGTGAATAGACATTATCAAAACAAAAATGATAGTCCAACACCATTACTGTATCTATGAAGATGAAAGTGGAAAATTGAGAGGATATTTGCTTTCTATTTTGCTTAATGTTGTTATTCCGTCTTATGTATATACATATTTATATTGATTGTAATTATAAAATAAAAAGTAGCTAAAATAATGTTTTTTGTCGACCTCTGTAGGAATTTCCTTTATATTTTTTCTCTATATTATTTGTTTTGTATTCAATTGCTCTTATTTATGGTTTATCAGATGTTGAAAAAATAACCACGTAAATAAGGTAATAAATAATACTAATCTAAGGCCAAGCTAATCTAAGGCTAATATATTTGTACGAGTCTCTAAATAGTAACGTAAAATGTTATAAGATATTTTATGCATATTAATTTACTGAAAACGATTGGATGTGACGTGAAAAGATAATAAAGTGATTGGAATTTCATTATTAAATGTATTGAATACAAAATTAAATGTTGTAGGTAAAGCTTATAAGGAGACGGGAAACATTTGCACATTTGCTATATAAACCTTCAAAGCCTATTGTTTTATGTTTATAATCTCATACCTTAGTATTATCAGTTTAAAATGGTTTAAAGAGAGTGCGCTTCATAAATCCCTACTCGTATTTTCAGTGAAAAGATTAATTAGTTTGTTTGATATTTAATTTTTCTTGAGAAATAATCTGTTTTCCATATAGTCATATTGTTAATCATTAGAGAAATCCCTTTTTCATAAATTCTGTCAACTTAATGTTCATATATTGAAAATTAGTTTACCTTAAATACATTTATTTTTAACACTTAATGGTATTTTTTTTTATATGAGACATTGATAACACCATATTTTCCAACCCATGTATAGGCCTATATTTAAATAATCTTTGAAGTAATTATTTCTTTTTCAATTACTTTTAAAATACAGTAATGGCAATGCAGGTTCCGAAAAAATTAATTATACTACTTAGCAGATGTGGTACAAGTTTCAGCAAAGTAGGACAGTAATGCAAAAGTAACTATAAATTTCTCCAACAGAACAAAGTATAATTCTAATTTTCAATTTTATAATTTATTATCTTGTTATTATTCTGTATATATTGAAACGTATTACTTGGTAGAAACAGAAGAACTGCTGCAATAATAATGATTCTTGGTACTATAATCTTACTGAAAAACAAAATTAAAGCAACCAAATTAATTGTTACAACTTTTAAGTTTAAAACTAATTGTTTACTTTCTGACAGAATTTTACTGGTTTGAGAACAATTTTTCAAGTATTTAGAATAATTTCGGTATTGACATCCTCAGGCAAGACTCATAATGTATTCTTTATTCACTTTAATATCTTACCTTCCTTCTACAATCTCTTGTTCTCCATTAGGAATTCTACCTCTTTCCTTTGCTAGACGAATTATATTTTAAGAAAAAAAATTATAACCATATAGGTTTTTGTAAGACGAAAAGGAAATGTAAATCAAGCAACAATAAATTTAGTAAAATCACTAAACTGGAGCACATCTCCCGAAACAGACTTCCCCCGTAATCAAAAAGTGCTACTATAGGAAGGTGTAATACTAATATATGTTCAAGTATATTTAATGAAAAACTAGTAGCTCAAGTGAAAATGGAATCAAGTAATATTGAAAAATTAAGGTTTAAAAGATTATTTAATAAATACCAAACAAAACGTACTAGAACTGATTGGGCGAGAAGGGATGGATTACTTATATCGCTAATTAAAAACTGATATAACTGTGATATATTTCTCTTCATTTCTACCTACAATGCTTTATTTTATATAATGATATATGTATCCTTGGAAACAATAAAAATTTAAGAAAACAAAACTATAAGTTTTTGTAAAGTTATAAGCAACTGCAGAAAAGTGTTCTAAGAAATACAATTTAAATAATACAATAAAATAGTTGAAAATATAAAATAATACCAAGTATAAATCGACGTAAGAAATAAAAAGTAAAATAAAAATATATAATAGAAAAAAATATAAAATACTGAACCTAAAAAGACAATGTGGCTTGTAGCATTTCTTAGGAAAGGTAAGTTCTACTTCTTTTATACTCTGCTTTGTAATTATGCTATACTTAGGTTAAATGTATGTGTGTTTGTGTATGGTGTGTAAGCTTGTGTGCGTGAATGTGCACATCTGCGCATGGCATGTGCATGTGTGAGTTTGCGTATTTATTTGAAAGAATTTACACATACAAAAACCATACATAGACGAAGGATGATTACATATTCCCGTTCAGTTACATTGCAGTGTCCTGTTTGTCTAACTATGAAGGTCTACAAGATCATTCGGTTTTCTGACGGCTGGGTTCAATGTGTGAACACCACAGATGTGAATCTGTTTCTTTACACTTGTCTTTCCCTCTATATTCCAGCAACCTTCAGAAAAGCAAGTGCTGGAAAGTCTCACAGCTTTATTGGGTTAATAGACACTATAAACTGTCCGGTGAGTTCCCTGATACACTACGTTATAGAAATGTGTTGGGTTTACCTACAAGGTAGTAGGATTTCTAGTAGTGCCCCTATGAACTATCCGCTGGCTTCCCTGATACTATACTTGATAGAATGTTTATGTTACAAGGTTATGTATATGTTTATTTTAGAAGGTTTTGTTGACCTTAGTGTATCCATTATTTGT
>JBAIZL010000002.1:400771353-400793853 GCA_036971475.1 Prosapia bicincta | reverse complement strand
ACAAATTTTGAAATTATTTTCCTTGACTAAACAAAGTTATTCAATCAAAATTAATAATAGTAATGTCCAGACTGTATTCTACAGAGAGTTCCTTGAAAGTCAAAGAATGAGCTATTTAAATAAACGAGTAATAAAACTGTGTGCATTATTTAACACAAGTCAGGATTTTTTTATATAGATACATTTGTACCTCTACTTTTTACTTCTTTATGATCTTTTATTCTAAATTCATATTATTTCCTAGTAATTTTCCTCAAGTAATTTTGTGTTTTATTTATATCTATCTATCCATCTGTATTATATATATATATATATATATATATATATATATATATATATATTATTATACTGTGTATATATTCTTCTATATTGATAAAAAGCACCTGAGGTTATTCAATCACAATAATTAGGCCTATTTAATAATTTTTATACAAATCTTTTCGGCAATGACAAAGCTTGTCACTAATTTTGTTTCTATCGTTCTTTCAAATAAATTCAGAAGTGCCTCGAAATTATACTGTAAATTTATTCGTAAATATTTTAGGGTTAATTCCGAATAATAAATGCTGTAAATGTTACTTCAACTTAGTAATTGGTTTTTATATATTTATTTACTTGTTCTAGAACCAGATCTAAACAACAAAGAGCTAAAAGACTTATTGGAAGGATTCCATCTACTACCTAAAGGCAGAGGTCTGTATCATTTGAAAGAAAGTTACGCCTTATTGTTGAATATAATAATAAAATCATTCCAAGAGTAAGATTTGAAACAAAGCTATTTTGCAAAAACCACTTCTTTTATAAATTTAGCATTTGTCTAGAATTAAGAGCTACCTTGACTGACAAAAATATGTAATCTCTTTTAAAAAATGTAAAGACGTAACAGTGTGTTTTTCTTTGGATTATCATATAGGTTCCAATTTGAACCTATATATGCACAAGGATTGACAAAACCCTGTGCACTTTACTTAAAACTGTAATTTTTGTTTATCAATGTAAAAAAAAATATCAATTACTATCATTACATAGTAAGTATTAATAACTATGGCTCCAGTGATTTTTAAAATTTTTTTCATAATGCTTTTTTTTTCTAGTGAGACCTCTTAACATTGGCAACACTGTGTACGCCCCAGAAAATGAAGGTAAGACTAAACTGTATGTTTTAGCGGAATTAGTTTTAAAATGTTAGGAAAGTTAGTGCAAACACTAATTTTGAAATTTTTCTTTTCCTAACGAATTCTCAATAAAGAAAATGAATGAATAAAAATGAATGTACAAATGTAACATAAACGCTTTATTCTACAGAAAAAAGTGAAAATGCAAGAATTGTTAAAATTAACGAATAAACTAATAAAATGTACCTCTTCATTAGCATAAAATGTAGCCGGGACCTTGTTTTATATAGATACAGGCATATCTCTACTTTGTACTTCTCTATGCTCTTTAATTCCAAATATAAAATCATCGACTGTAGTTCCTATAAATACCACGTCATAGAAACTGTATCACAACTCACGCCCTTTTAGTGCATCAAAAAGTTCAACAATGTTGCTGAAATAATTCCAATGAATAGAGCGAACATGTTATATTTTTTCGGCTTTTAATAGAGAGTAAAGCATAAAGATTAGTACATTATTGTCATGAATATTTTATATATTCATATTTTAATATTTTGAATATTAAACATTATATTCGTTTTAAATTACATTTTATTTTCCAGAACTATTGGTTGAAGAGGCACAGCTAACAAAAAAGAAATGCCTAATTACACCTTTTCCAGAGACAACTAGACTGCGGAATTTCAGACTGACAAGAAAATGTGACGCAGAAGCCTACTGGAGCACCCAATCACTGTGTAAAAGAAAATTATTTGTTTTCCTAATCTTACATTTTAGATGTACTGTTTTTGGATCAAAGAACATTTTGCATACGTAAAATGCATTGTTTTAAAGAAAGCATTTACTTTATATTTTGGCTTTTCTAATAATGGTTTAGCGAAGTTAATTTGTGTTCCAACTAACCTTGCTCTTCATTTACAATTTATTACTAAATTAAGCATAAACTAATTGGACAAGTAACACAATGTAACAAGTTTCGGATGTTTACAATCGTCTCCCTTCATTTCATCATTAGGGGTTTCAACTCCTTTTTACCCGAGACAAAGCACAGTTTTAGATTCTTGCTATTGTTTACAAATTTCTATATAACATCTTAAATGTTTTCCTTCCAATTTTTGTTTTGACCATTTTATTATTACAACACATACAAGGGGTTTTACATACTTCTTCTGTTAGAAACTTCGCAATTTTATCTTCCTTGTATTACTAATATTTTAATTGACCTTTTATTATTGACCTTGTGGTATTAATCTTTTTATTATGGTAATATTAAATATTGCTGTCATCAGTTTTACGTCATTTATCCTTTCTTCACTCCAACACTTTCTTTCCAAAACACAAATTGTGATCTCAAAGACAAATTGAGTGTAGAAAGCAATACAAAACATAATTAAACGCATTTACAAATCACAAGGAGCTATATTTTTTTTATTACCAGAAGAAGTAGAGTGAAATTAGAATATAGAAGTATCTGTTGATGTAGAAGAAGATGATTGAGACGAAGTTGAAGATGAATGTTTGGAGAGGCGTAACTGACTCCTGTCTTCACCTCCTCGCCGGATACTTCCATAGATTCTTAAACAGAGTCTACACTAAAATGTGAAACCACTCCCCCATGAAACATTTTCTCAATTCATGTACCCGGAAGACAGAACCTCCGTAAACTAAATACTTGGCCCGTGGCACCATTTATGGCAACCAAGCGCCAAGGCCTGGAATGGTCGCAGACCCGCTATCCCATACCTTAAAAGCGAGTATTGTCATCTCTACAGCTTGCCACGACCTCCGACTCCGGGACTTACCGTGTCTTACAGATGTGGCGGGATGTCATGCCCCTTTTGCCCTACCCATTCACTCCTTTTTCTCACTGGATTTTCTCTGTGCCCACCCTTACATCATCATTCACTTACTGCTCCTAGACCTGTCCTAATCCGCCTCACCCAAGCACGCTCTTTCTCACTCATCACGCTCCCCACGAATAAGCCAGCTGTTTACCAAACTCTTTTCATTCAGCTGTTATTTATTCAGCTGACCTCGTTCAATATTTAACATCAGCTTTTTAGCATTCAGCTGAATCCTTTAAAATAATCGCAGTTTGCATGTGACTGGAGTGTAAGCGAAATTTTGGCAATTTATTTTAATTAGTTTATACAGTATATTCTTTAGATCATTTAGCTTTAAGATTTTAGAGCAATTAATTTCTTGAAAAGTAATTATAACTTAATATGACAGATGTTTTATTTGCTTAGTATATTTATTTTATTTTTTGTTTTTAGAATCAAAGTCACGGCTTCGGCGTTCAGTGAAGGTAAGCAAATTTATAATAGTTTTAATTAAACCTTGTTCACTGAGCTATTTTAATAAACAATATAAAATAGTACTTTCAAACCTTAATTATCAATGTGTATGTATTAATAAATTAATTAACGATAAAATAATAGTTTTTGTAAAGAATTTACACATTTAGCCTCAAAAAAATTATGTACCTATTGGGTATTGATGAAAGAGCGTTTAAAATGATATAAATGTTGGTGATCAAACCTCCTTTAAAAGGAACAAATAAAAGACATACACAAGACTCACAAATTAATTATTTTTTTGACTCATACACGTTTCAATGACAAAGTCATTGTTTCTACTACAAACTCAAACTCATAACTAAGGTGATAGTAAGGTTATACTACTCTATTTATACTTTATTCGCTGTCACGCCCACTTTTCAAAACAACAAATATTAACCTTACTTCGAACATGATACATCAAATAGAAATTTTTATCTAGTTGTAGGTTATAATTTGTAGTAGCAACACTCACTGATGATAATGACTTAATGATTAATTATTTATAAGTCTTGTGTGTGTCTTTTATTTGTTTTAGGTATGCAAATGCTGAATTTCTATCCAAATAAAGAGAAAGTAAATCTCAAATTTTTGATAGGCACAATTTTAATAAATGTATATTTATTTGTAGTAATTATTCCATTATTTATACATTAGAATAATTTTTGTTACTTACCAACGTCTAATACAAACGTAATTTTGCAAAATTGTAGATGCATGGGTGAATGTCTACAACCCAACAACGGTGTTCTCCTTTCTCGACCATACCTTATTTAAACCAAGTTAACAGAGAACACTGGGTCGCCCTTGGTAAGTAGTTTTTTTTTAATAATTGAAACCACTTTACATTTATATACGTTTACCATTTGAGAATTTAATTAATATTTCATGCCTTACTTTTTCTTTAAAACATTACCGAATATTTAGTTATTTTAAAATACAAAACCATCTCATTCTTATTAACACATTATAATACTGACAAATTTAAACTCACTTTGGCTAAATAAAAATAAACTTTCATGAGATAAATAATAAACTAAGAGCTAAATAGTGAAAACCTATGACAAAAATTAAAACGAATCTGTTATAACAACTATAACACGATTACGTAATACGAGTTCAAAACAATTACACAAATATTTCTTTAAAATGATATAAAACCAAAGGTGTAACATATTATCAAACTTTTCAAGTCAACACAAAATAAAATGATTTCAGGATATATTCAATACAAATTTCCAATGACTGAAACTAATATAATGGTAAAAGAAAATAGTTGTCACAGTTATATCTCATGAATACAATCCACAAATAATTATCTGTGATGGACTCATAACAGTTTGGAAAATATTTTACACTGGTCGTGTTATAAATAGATTTTATCATGCTTTTTAAGTTTAAGTTAAGTTAAATGTTTTAGTTTTATTTTCGTGTTATAGATATTTATTTTACTTATAATTTTGTAGTTTTTTAAACTTTGTGAAATTTTATAATCATTTTGATTTTATACGGCTCCTGTTATAATATCATAGTTCTAGCGATGTGCTATACTCGTAAAATCTATTTAACAACCAAAGAGTGTAGTCTGTATTTAGTCGTTATATTTAATATCTACAGACGTCAAGTTATTTTTAAAATAATAATATCTCTTCTCCTTTCAGCCAACTACTTTTATGCACTGAACGCCAAACTAAATTTTACTTCTTACTATTATTCCACATTGTTTGGTTGCACATACTTCAAAATCTTCTTTGCTACGTTTGGAACTCACGTCAAAATTTTTCTTGCTCACGCCGCCGGCCTAGGATCGGCACCCATTCGACTAAAAAAAATCAAAATTAATGGGGTGCAGTCCCACCGCGTCCGTACTAAGTACACGTGTACCCTGGAAACGGATAACGCCGGCGAAATGGTGGAGATCGAACTTGACTTAAAACAAAATGACTTCAACAAGAAATAACTCAAGATGAGAAAACTCAAGAACAACAGCAATAAGGCCACATTTTCAGGAGTGCAAATTTATAAAAAGTTATATTCTGAATAAAAGGTTTTATTTTGTAAATAATAAACTTATATTAATCTTGTCGTCTTTAATTTAGTTTCTTATTTCTGCAATTATTTACAATGTGTATACTATTTTGACGACGATTGTTTGCACTAAAATAATGTTGTAGATAGTTTTCTACTTTATTTTAAAACTAGGTAAGGAACCTGTTTTTTGAAGTTGTACCAAAAAACGTCGATGACGTCACCAACTGTGAATTCCTTATGCAAGAAAGACGAACTACAATTTAGCTGCGCATAGATTCCAAGATGTTGAAATATTTTTTCAAAGAAGAAAGGTAACCTACCGCGAGTACAGAAAAGCAGATTCTAGTCGTTTAGCACTGCCCGACTCACTCAAGCCCTACAGCATTGCAACTTGCGGAAGCTTTTTGAACTTCTGTGATGGGTTCAACTATACTGGTACCTCGGCATCGTGAAGGCCAAACATAGGCAAAACTGCTACGGTCTACGAACAAAGGAAAGAAGTCGTTGGGCAGTGGTTGCTAGATAGTAGATACGCCCTGGGTCGGTTGTCAATCGCAAAATCAGGAGCAGCCGCCTCTTTTTAAGATGCACAAATTATTTAACCGTTAATCTCCTAAAACATTTCCACGGACTGGTTAGGTCCTTCTAGGATTAAGTCCCGAGGCTTACGGTCCAGTCCGTAGCTGAGGCCAACTGAGAGTGTATAAAGTACTCCTTGCTTTCCGTTCCAGTAGAACGCCTTTTCAGATTAATCCCATGTAGTGCAATAGGATCTTTACCCCGGTGCCCTTACCTAAGTGCAGAATCCTCAGACAAGCGCCTTGCTTTTAGAGAGGAATAGCCGCCGTCACTAACTCTTTACAGCTTACATTTATTTGCAGTGAATGTAAACTGTTTTTTTCTAAAATGTTTTTTCCAATATTCATAGTAAGCAAACAAACGAATAATATTTGAGGTGATTGACAACAGAGGATGAAAATTCCCGCAAACTCCGCAAAATATGATAAATACTTACATTAATAAAAACTCGCCATTAACGTCAATAATAATATAATATGTTTGGCACAGAAATCTTCTGTCATTCCTATCAAAACCATCTTCTTTGATTACTATGCTTTTCGGTTGTCCTACATCTTTCGCGATGTAATCCAGATGTTGACATCCGAAACGCATTATCTACAAAGACTCTCTAGCATAGGTAGAAAATGTGTTTACTCAGCTTATTTACTAGAACAAGTGTAGAGTATTGTAGGAAACTCAGTTATCGTTTAAATTGAAAGAGTTTTAGTATAATATCATAATTATTTATTGAAATATAATATTCATATATATATATATATATATATATATATATATATATATATATATATATATATGTGTGTGTGTGTGTGTGTGTGTGTGTGTGTGTGTGTATATATATATATATGTAGTTATTATCGCTTCACTCGCTCTTCGACTGTTGTTGGGTTACCTCGTCAATGCTGGATGAGATTCTAGCGAAACGTCGGAACTGCAAATTTATGCACTGCAGAATGAACGGATGTACTCCAGATAATAATTATTTAATATATATATATATATTCTTGATATTTTACTTTATCAACTTCATATATATATATAAAACAATTTAAATAATAAACACAAATACTGTATTTGTTAATTAACATATACTCATATTAAAATAGGCCTTATATATACATTAGAGTCTCGAAATACCAAGTCCCAATTTTTTGAGCTATATGAATGAAAATTCAAATTATTTAATATTATTCAATGAACCGTCGCACTTCGATGAAGATCAACTGTACTTGGAAGGATGATATCCGTGCTTTATTTCTACCCGCAAATGTTATGAGTCTAATCCAACTGATAGATCAGGGTGTTCTGGAATGTATGGAAACAAAATAGACGTTACTTTTTATAATCTATCTTGCAAACGACTTAAGAGGAAGAAAGCATTATAGACCTAACCTAAAAAATTACAGTTAGAGAAGCTGTATCCTGGAAAGCCAAATCGTGGAACGAAATAATAGTAGAAATATTGAGTAAGTCATGGAATAAAATCTTGAGTCTTAATAAAACTGTTTATTTTGTTATTGGTCCTCAAAAAGAAACTGATTTTACATTTCTTTCCAAGAAACTTCCAGGTTGTAAAAATGTCGATGATGCGGACGTAAGGCAATGAGTGAGGAACGACGAACGTAAGTAAGTAACTATATCACTTGTTACGACTATTGAAAGGATACGAGAAACTGCTGAAGTCAGTGATGACAAGTAAAAAGATGAAGGTTCGAGCGAGACAGTACAAGATAAATAATTATGCCAAAAGATGTGCTTCTGCTAAAACGTCTACGCGAAACCGTAGCAAGAAAATCTCGTAAGTGAAGGCAGAACACACATAACACATTTTTATTTAAAAATTAAGAAAGCTACTTGTTTTCTAATGATGTGTTCGTGTATAAAAGCCGATGACGTTACCAACTGTGAAGTCCTTATGCACGAAAGACGAACTACACCTTAGCTGTGCATAGATTCCAAGAAGGGAAATATGTTTTCAAAGAAGAAAGAAAGGTAGCCTACCGCGAGTACAGCAGACCGAAAAGCAGATTCGAGTCGTTTAGCAATGCCCGACTCACTCAATCCCTGCAGAATTGCAACTTGCGGAAGCTTTTTGGATTTCTGTGACTAGAGGATACTGGTACCTCGGCATCGTGAGGGCCCAACATAGTCAAAACTGCTACGGTCTACGAACAAAGGAAAGGAATCGTTGGGCAGTGGCTACTGAGATAGTAGATTCGCCCCTTCAAGATACTTATTTGCAGCGTCGGTTGTTCATCGCAATATCAGGAACATCCGCATCTTTTTAATCACAAGGTGCACAAATGATGTAATGGACTGATGATTTAAAATCTAACGGACTTTTTAGGTCCTTCTAGGATTAAGTTCCGAGTCTGAGGGTCCAGCCCGTAGCTGAGGCCAACTGAGAGTGAATGAAGTACTCCTTGCTTTCCGCTCTGGTAGAACACCTTTTTTGTATTTGATGAAGAACCGTTTCGGTTGTCTTGATGAAGAACAACTGTGGTCTGACGATATTCGTGCTTTCTTTCTACCCGCAAATGTTATAACCTAATCCAACATCGTGGAACGAAATAAAAGTAGAAACATTATGCATGTCATGGAATAAAACCCTAAGTCCTAATAAAACTGTTTATGTTGTTATTGATCCACACAAAGAAACAGATTTCACAATATTTTCCAAGAAACTTTCAGGTTGTAAAAATGTCGATGATGCGGACGTAAGGCAATGAGTGAGGAACGACGAACGTAAGTAAGTAACTATATCACATGTTACGACTATTGAAAGGATACGAGAAACTGCTGAAGTCAGTGATGACAAGAAAAAAGATGAAGGTTCGAGCGAGACAGTACAAGATAAATAATTATGCCAAAAGATGTGCTTCTGCTAAAACGTCTACGCGAAACCGTAGCAAGAAAATCTCGTAAGTGAAGGCAGAACCCACATAACACATTTTTCCTAAACATGTAGGAACCGTGTTCAACAATCTATTCCAAAGCACCAAAAAAATGTATGGATATAGTGTAATCTGTAAAATTTTATATACTAATTATGAGCATTCTTAATCATAGCATTAAAGCTCATTAGAAACTCCATTTTTTTCTAACGAACAGGATAGTATTTCCATGTTCTCCATGTTTTCGGTAATCCGGTCTCGATCCCACCATATATATATACATAGATTTCGGTGTAAGATTTTGAAGAAAATTCAATTTTTATTGTGTAATAGTATGATTTGAAATCTGTTTTTCTTCTTTATTTTTTTTGTAATATTTAACGGAGTTAGCTATCAAAGAGTAGTATTCGTAGAATGAGTTTGGTGAAATTCTTTTTAAAAAGATAGTATTACATTTCAAAAGTAAACTAAAATTTGCTTACACAAAAAGTATTTTTAGGTTTACTATAGTTTTATTTCACCGTAAACTGTTTTGATTGTAGAAAATACATTTTCTGCTATGCACAATTTTTAAATGACTAGGCATAGCCAGTTCACTAAAAGTATACATGTAAAGATTATAAAGAAATATTTTAATTTATTATTTAAGAAACTAATATTGCATCATCTATTTCTAACAACTTTGAGAAGAGACTTTATAAATTTAAATTTCTTATCCCTAATTCTAACTGTACACTTCGTTTTACTGACCTACTTTGTAGTTTTATTCTTCATAAAAAATTGTTATATTTTAGACAACAGATGTTACAAAAGTCGTCACGAAGGAAAAAAACCAAAGAAATATTGCACTGTAAGTCCTGTAAGGCTAAAGACCTATCTGTCAAAAGATGTATTGTTATTTTAAGCATACATTTTCTTCTACCAGTATTTGCGATGGAGTTGAAAATGCGGCAGGTATTTGTGTATAGAGGAGCAACCAGGTGTTAGTACGATTCTTCGCATTCTACATATTTAAATTCGTTTTAAATTTAGCGAATGAGGTAAAAACATTTAAAACTAAGAAACAAATGATAATGTTTCTGTTGAATTTTTAAGAAATTGAATTTTCTGGACAAGTATAAGGGCAGTCATTATAAGTTATCAATCAATCCAGCTTAATTCAATCGACCTATATAGAGAACATTGTAGTGTAAAGAACAATTCATCTCTTTAGGAGGAATCGCCAATTAATCACAGCCGTAGTAAACCTCCGCCGCAAACAGATCGACCTAATGCTAAAAGTATGACTGGATCACGAAGTAGTAACAACTCCACAATAACGTAAGTAGCAAACTTAGGATTTGTAAAATAAATTTTGTCTTCCTCAACTAATTCAGCAACTTTCTTTGCCTTTCTAATGTACAGTTTAATAATAGTACTTATCTAATACATGAATAACAGAAGATTCGCATTCAGTAAAACCATTTTAAAAACCAGAATTTTAATATTAAAGTTGATTCACGTAAAAGAAATGTATATTATAAAATTTGAAAAATATTTACTTAGACCTACATAAAACACAAGTTTAAAAAAATTTGGGTCAAGATCATTGATTTATTAACACTTAAATTTAATTACCAAGATATTGAAATAACTTGTAATAAAATTTGATAAGTATAGTTGAGTAAGATGTTTATTTTGGTGTTTAGTATTTAAATAAAATATAAAACTTTTGAAAGGGTAAAAGTATTTTTTGGTATTCCATGGTCTTTAGTCAAGTGACATAAACTAGTTAAATTTACTTATTTAAATTGGTTTTCCTTGTGATCCTTTACAGCGATTTTATTCCGAATAGAAGATTCATTTTCCTTGCATCTATTGAAAGATTCTACGTTGGTTCCGAAATTGCTATTTTCACTCTAGACACACCAACGAGTTTCAATTTTGTGTATGAAGTGTCTGTTTTTGAACTCGAAAAATGCAAAATATTGAAAATGATAAACTTGATCGATAACTGTTTATGGTGGAATTTAACTATTTTAATGTTAATTCTATACGAATAACTGTAAATTATGAGAAGTATGTTTATGTTTAAAACATAAATGAAAATTTTAGTTCTGGCAAAATGCTTAGTCTGGTGCACAGTAGTGGGAACTGTGTAGTAACCCCCTCTGCGTGGCAATGATACTCCCTGTCACCTATTTACTATGTTTGCTCTCTCGGAAATCTACATACTATCCACCTGGCATTTAATGGGCTTAACAATACTACACTTCCTGTTATTGGAATAGTTTCTGTTTTAAATAAAAGATTAAACTGGAAATGATATACTATTCTGTAAGGACTCTGTCTTAGCTGATTATCAGGTTTTCCAGTTTTTTTTTATAGTTTTCCATAAAGAATCATGAATTGAAGATACAACTGGTCTTTACTCAGACCTGTTTTAGGTATAATATTTTCAGATTTTATTCATAAGTAATTTACAACAGGAAGTTTCGCACTTGTTGTATTCCAATTGTGTTACAGAAAGATCTAGACCCAGATGTTTCTATGACCGAATCCAGGAGCAAATGAATGTAGGTCAGCTGATTGAAACAGACTCACCATTGCATGAAACGCTCAGGTTTCACTTCAATGTAATGTAGGACACTGCTGCTGTGTAATACTATTCTGAATTCGTAGCTGTACAACTAAATGTTTCTATAGCATATATATATATATATATATATATATATAAGTTGCTTTACATTGATACTACCTCTGACGTTAACTGAAAATCATTATTTTTTACACTGTCTATAATATGTTTGGCTCCACTTCAATTCCATTATTTTAGTGAATCGTGCCTAATGATCAATGGATCCTTAAATTATGGCAATATGTTCTTCTTCTGATGTTCCCCGGCACATTGTATTTCCTACTTTATCTAGCACAAATATTAATTTCAAGATTAAAAAAAAATATTTTATCTGTCATTAGGATACCATTTAACCACTTTTTCGATTAGAGAAAATTTGATGTTTTTGGCTCACCGTAGTATATCTTCCTACCAATACATTTGATCTTGTTTATTACTAAGGATTTGTATTTACTTTTAAATTATAAACATAGGTCTCTATTGTTTTCTCTGAATATAAACAGCCACTTTCATAATGAAAGACTACTGGTGTTTAATCCCTTTCCTATTTTGTTTAATCTTTCATCACGTGAAACTGGTAGAAATAATTATTTTATTGCGTTGAAATCCGTTTAAAAAGGGTTGTGTGTTACAATTAAAGTTATTTATGATTGGATTTATAGCCATATTCAAATAGAATTTGTGTAATCTATAGCGGATGACAATTAATGAAGATATAGTTTTTTTTCAAATATTTATTCATTCATTAAATTTTAAAAAGTGTATAACTCGGAACGATTCGAACTGAATTACACCATGTTTGAAATCCAGGATTTTGACATCGATCCAACTTTTATATAGCTAGAAATCAGTTACTTAAAGATGTCCATGAGATTATAAGAGAAAGATTCCTTGCAAAAATGATGCATACAAGAGATGGATAGAAAGAGAAATTATAGACCACCATGAACTTCATAGATTAGAAACTAAAAAAATGAAAGCGAATTTTATTTTAATAATTTATTTATATATATATATATATATATATATATATATATATTAATCGTAATTATAAATTGAAAAGTAACTCAAACTAATTTTTTTTTCTGTTGAAATCAGTAGGAATTCGCTTTTAGTAGGAAATCAGTAGGAAAAAGACTTTTTTTTTATTACTTGTAAAATTGTATTAAGGGCTAGAAATTTGAACAAGATATATAAAAGGAGAGTGTCAGCTAATAGAAATAATTTGAAAAATAGATACAAACGGTAAAGCAAATAAACTGGCCAGGCATAGGTACATTTTTACTAACGATTTAAATCACAATAATTTCGTCAAATTTATTCTTGAATCGATAAAAGGTATTCCATTTGTTAGGCTAAAACGTTTCCATGGAATTTTTTTGTAATAGCTGCAATTTCCTTTTCACCCAACAAATAATTTACTATCTAAAATAATCGTCCTATTACAACAAAAAACGATTTCTCACTTTAAAATTATCTTGGCAGTTATTGGTGACTTTAAAAATATAATTTAATCCTAAATAATCTTAATAGTATGCCTTCAGCGTCCTTTACAATGCTCAACTTCAAACAATAGTTTTGTAGCAACTTAAGTAAAATAAGCTTATTAAAAAGTAAATAAACTTATTGAATATAGCTTAAGTCCATAATAAGACGACTATATTACACACGTATATTTATTGTTGATTGATTACGAAATAGTATGTTTCTCATTAGGTTGGCTATACATATTAACATACAGAAAGTCTTATGAAAAACGATAGTAAAATGAGGTGATGTATGAAATCATACCGCATTATGTAAATTTATCAAATATTCGATAAATATAAATAAATCGAAATTTGAATTTGAAAATTATTCAAACATATTCTCCAAATAAAATCAGTGAACTCGAGAGTTAACCTACAGCTATGTTTTGCTGTTATATTTTACGGCTTTTATGTATTACATACTTTTATTATAACGCATAAAAATAAACTGAAATCCCATTGGCTATTACTGCACTAAGCTCAAACAGTTTGTTAAGTTTGAGACCTTTGTGGGATTATTTATCTGTTTGTCTTTTACTTAAATTGAAGTAATTAGAGAAAGTAAATGCTTGCATCAAACTCTAAAACAAATAAATATAAAAGTTGAAGATACTTTCCTGATTTACAATACATAAATTTCCATTTTATATTTTCCATTGTCAAACGTTCAACAGGAAACGTTTTAACGACATTTTAACAAATTAACGGTTGACGGTGTAATTTTATAGCAGTAATTTTATGATATGTGCGCTAAATTTAGCTTTATCATGGCAATAAAGCTCGAAATGTTTAACATGCAACTTAACTTTCTCCAGCATGTCTCCATAATAAACTTAAAGGACACAACAAACTATCCTAGCAAGTTATAGCCTTTAAATATGATTCAGTCATGTACGTTAGAGTTACAATTTCCTTCTAGTTTAATGCATAAGGTGATGCATAGAGACTAAAACTTTCTTCATATCCGCAGACTTGTTTATAAACCAAATACGTCATCTAGTTTTCATTTCCTAACATTAAACCTGACATAACATATTGAGACTACGATTTCGTATGTTAGTAAAATAATAATATGGCAACGCCATTTGGATTAACAAAAAATCAATTACTTTTTTTTATGTCTCAATGTTCATAGTACAACAGTGGTATGACTAGTCTCTAAGTCGGTAAAAAGAGTCAAACTATATATATTTAGTATACCAGGAATGTAGTATCCTCCAGGAGACGCCCATAAAAGTAGTTCAGAAATTTATATTCGGTTTTGCAACTCCTGATCACTTGTGTAAGCTTTGGGACAAGTAGTTTTAATTCAAATAATCGTTAGGACTAGTGGTTCTGCTTCAAGGCTTGCTAACTTTATCGAACCTCCGTCCATGGTTTCAGAACCGAGGCTCCCAAATCAATGCCTGTACTTTGTTCTGGCGCTGTTGACGGACCGAGTTTTACTTGATGAGCATTGCGACGAGGCCTGCTAACTATCGAACCCCCGTCCTTCGTCTCTCAACCTTGGCTGACGCACACAAAGCGATACCTGCGCGTTGTCCTGGCGATCTTATCAAACTGAGCTTTACGAGAAAAACGTTGTGACGAGACCTACTAACTTTATCCCTAGCCGAGGTCACAAAGCGATGCCTGCACGTTGTTCTAGCGCTCGTATCAGACTAAGCTTTACGAAACAAGCGTTATGACGAGACCTACTAAATTTATCCCTAGCCGAGGTCCCAAAGCGATGCCTGCACGTTGTTCTAGCGCTCGTATCAGACTAAGCTTTACGAAACAAGCGTTGTGACGAGACCTACTAACTTTATCCCTAGCCGAGGTCCCAAAGCGATGCCTGCACGTTGTCCAAGCGCTCGTATCAGACTAAGCTTTACGAGAAGAACGTTGAGACGAAGCCTGCTAACTTTATATAGGGCATCACTCTAACTCTTGTATAAAGACAACCTCAGGCATATTGTATAAAGACAGTATTGCATAAAAACAATATCGAAACATGGACACAGAATTTCAAGTCTCGTAACTACTTGTACCTATGATAAAGGACGAAATCTTGAAATATGAAAAAACAGAGAGAAACTTCAATGGTTGACAAGTGTAACCATGGCGTAGGGTACACAATAGGACGGTACTATAACGTATATGGTCCAGGAAGAAAGAAATGCGTGAGACTTTATTTGTGAAGAATACAGTGTAACCAATTAAGATAAGGGAATGTGGCTGTTTGGACAAAAAATAAAAGAGTTTAAACAGGAAAGGGCTTTTGGTGTAGTTTAACAAGATACTTCAGACGAGATTGGAAGCCTACAGATATTAGAGCACAATGAAAATAAAATGGTCAATATTTCACAATATATGTACAAAACAACTGATGTGTAGGTAGGTAGTAAAATAAGAAGGCAAGAAGGTGAATGAGAAATGGAAGGCTTTCACATTTAAACAAGAAGCCTTACGTACAAATAGATAATTGTATAACATGTATTTTTTCAGGACGGCCTTCCCTCTCTACACACACACACACACACACGCACATATATATATATATATATATATATATATATATATATATAGATTTTTGTTTCAAGAACATAGGTTATTCAAATACAAGAATATTTATTAATTTATATTCAAAGCTTATCGTTGGTAAACGAAATAATAAACATAATAAATAACAATAATAAAACAATTATTATGCATGAAAAAGGTGGTGTTTATAAATTAGAATGAAGAACATTTGAATGCCTATATTAATCCAGAAATATATAAATCAAATTTTGTAAATCATTGTATTATTAATAAGCACCAATTTCCAAATATTGAAAATATGAAACTTATAAAAGAAATTAATAAGGGTTTAAGAATGAATATATATGAAGTATTCGAAATATATAAATACAATAATAATAACAAATTAATAAAAGAACAAATACAAATACATTCTATATCTGATATTATATTCAATGTCTATAATGTTACAGCAACAAAATAAATTTGTCAATTTGTATAAATTTAGCAACAATTCTATTTCTAATTTAACATATGTTTTAGGTCTATAGCTTACATTATTGTAATTTTCATTCCTGATGATGTTGGTACTGTTTACCAACGAAAAGCTTGGAATATAAATTAATAAATATTCTTGTATTTGAATAACCTATGTTATTTTAAATTATTAAACAAGAAAACGTATTTTATATTTATATATATTACTATTAATATTATTTAGAATTTAGTCTTTAAAATGTTTACACAGACATTTATAATAGAGGTAATTCTTCTTTGAATTTATTAAAAATTTAACTCGTCTTTCCCTTCCGTATAGCTTTTATATTACAATTGCAAGAGGGTCCTTAAAAAGTTTCTCGAGTGTTAATATTTGTTTTTTGATGTTTTTATTGCATCCACTGTTTCAGTAAATTTTAATTAAAGCTTTTTTGTTCTAAAAAGAAACAAAAAATTATTTAAACATTTTGCCAGCAATAATTGAATTAACTTTGAGTCAACTTGTAAAATGATGAACACAGGAACAGTGAAATAACTTCCGAGTTTTATTCAATGTAAATTACCTTTTGTCTTTTCAAAACCGTTCTCCGTGAAATGGTTTATATAGCAATGTGAGTGAACATTTACTTTATTTTTACATTTTCAAAACAATTGTTCATCTAATTAGATAACTATAAATTAATAGTAAGGTTTTATTAGCCTGGTCCAAAGCTAGTAGCATCATACTTTTCCGGTTAACATATATAACTTCCGGTTACTATGATAATTTTCGACCTTCATTTCATTTCCTGCAAATAAACACGTACATTGGACTTTTATCTTTCAATTATATAACCGACTTCAGTTATCTTATAGATATTAATTCTGCACATTTTCAGATGTTATTATCAAAAGTAACAATTTCGTAAACAAAAGATATATTTATAAGGATCTGAGACATACAAATTTTAAGATTAAATACTCCCCTAAGTAAATTTCCAATTATCCACGTGATTTTTTGCGTATCTTCCCTCTTTCTTTGGGAATGACGTAGATGACTTGGTAGTCATCATTGCAAAACTATTGGACATTATATTTTCTTTTGCATTGCTGTGGGAATATGTAGACAAGGCACTAAATTAACACATCTGTGTTCTGCTGGATATGGGACAGCAGGACATCTCAAGTCCTGCAGCGGACTCTGGGACACCGTTTGCGAATAATCCATGGAAGGGCTCGCGGAGCCATACTGGGCGGCATGGAGTCATATGGACGAAACCCATAATAGGGTATTGGCTGAAGAAGAATACAATAGGTAATAATCGATAACATTTTAATTATTCATTTTGTCATCTTGATGTTTTCTGTTTTTGCTTCTATTATGAGTAGGCTACTACTATGACGCAGTTTGAATATAACGCACAGTGCTTCACCTGCAATGGATGACGTATCGCGTATAACTGTGAAGGATAGTCTTCAGATAAAACATTTTTATTCAAAAAAGAACAGAATTGGAACTGAACGAAGACAAGTAAATATTGGTGAAACAAAGCCGCAGTGCTGCAAATATTGCTTTACTAAATTATCTCTGTGTGAGTGAGGGAATAAGCAATGCTGTAAACCTTAACACAAAGCGTATCTCGTTTACGTTTAACAGGGCTAAACTCTCAGATATCCAACTTTTTCTTCTCTACTACATTTTATTTTTACGTCAGCTCAAATGTTTTCAACATAATAATCACGGACGGTAGAACTAGATATGCATCTGATATTATAACTAACGGATGCTGCGAGGCACAAACCTGTGAAAGCCTCAGTGTCGACATGTTGAGCAACCCTGACCTTGTACACCTCAAAGCCAGTACTATAATTAAACGAGTTGACAATGAACAAGAGGATGAAGAGTTTAATGACATCGCCGCTTCACTAGTGAAACAACTGTCTTCAGTAGACAACTGCAAGAAAAACGAAGGGGGCTTCAAAATATTTAAAATACAGCATATTACAGAAGAAAGAACTGTGACCTGTTAAAAATGCTGGCGGGTTACGTGTCTTATTGTGTCAAGAAACGGGGCCTAAACACAACATTTTAATACGGTCAACATACTGAAACTTAAGAGACAAACAATGACTGGGTCTCTACTTTGTCTAAAGGAGCGCTCATAAACCAATCTAATGTGTGGCTGGAAACTGTGATTAAACTATAACAGGAGATTCGTACGTTCCATGGGGACGGTCTTAATAAATTCCGTGACGTTATAAACAAACTTTTGGAAATTGTCAAAGAAACAATTTCTTCTATTGTCTAGGTTTTTTTGGTTTTATAATTTTAGTTGTGTAAGTCTATAACACGATCATAAGAATGAAGGACTTAAACCAGAATAAATCGCTTAAAAGATTGGATTCTACATGTCTTAACAGCGATATACAAAGAAATATAGGAAATTGAAAAACTAATTCATACAATGTGTTATATTTTTATCAAACAACTCTCCAGAGTCGACTATTTCGGAAAGTCATATGGTTTATAATTATCACAAAAAGTAAACGTTTGTACGTTACCCGTAAATTGTTATAGAGTATGAGAAGAGGAAACGGAGATCGAAGTCTGCAGAAAATGACCTGTAGAGAGAGACTGATAGACTTACACAACTAAAATTATATTGGGTAATTTAAACATTGGGTAAGTTTAAAAAATTTAAATTTCATTGTTTAGCAATCAACTTGCAATAATTACACTTTGTAAGAGAGAATTGCTGTATATTAGAACGTAAAATGCAAAACATGGCAGGCTACGCTAGACGCCCTTTAATAGAACGATTCGGTGGCAGTGACGTCACAGACTCAGAGAGACATGCGCGTAATCCCTACCGTCTTATTCTAGTAACCATAAGAGTAATAAAACCTTTCGCATGCTTGTAAAACTTCTGTACAATTTAATTTAAAAATTAAAGTGTTGTCTAACAATACTTGTGTAGATTATTGGTTTTGCTCCTGAGAGCACGATTATGAAGCAGTTTTAATATAACGCTCAGTACTTCCCCTGTAATGGATGAAGTATCACGTATAGGCAAGAAGTGTGCACTTCATTGAAAATATTTTTATTCATAAAAGAGAGTTTACACAATTATAGTGAAACGAAACCCCGTAAATAATGGTGAAATAAAGCCACAGGGCAAAAAATATTGCTTGACTAAATTATCTCTGTGTGAGCACGTGAGGGAATAAACAATGCTGTAAACCTTAACACAATGTGTATCTCGTTTACGGATATAAATGTAGGTAAAAGCACAAAAGGCCAAAACTCTCGGTTTTCCAACATTCCCACTCTTTGACATTTTAATTCTACTTTAATTCCTTTAAAATGTTTATTCTCAAACATTTTTAACGCAGTATTAAAACCTTTCACGTGCTTGTAAAACTTTTGTATTATTTCAGTCATTATATAAAAATTTTGTTTAACAAAACTTGCGCAGATTCATAGATTATATATTTTGTGACTTCACCTTACCTTCTCACCTCACACCATTGTGACTAGTTATACGTCCTAGATTATTGGTTTACAAACACCTTTTTAAATCATCGACTTCTTTAATACTCACCTTCACTATTTATATTCGTTCTCATACTCTTTCATTTATTGTAGGCATTTATTTATTGTTAAACATCTTCTTTAACAACAAGTTGTTAAGTTGTAATTACACTGGGTGGAGCTGGGAGAACTAAAAATTTAGAATTCACTTTACTCAACTTGGAGAAGTAGAAGGCTGTGGCTGCAATCTACTAGAAGTCTTTTTGTTACCACAGAGCCGTTCTGATCACATGTACGCCTTTATATACCAGTAAATTTGGAAATTTCTGATGACAAACATTAAGGTTTCTTTAGCAAGGTTTTATAATTTCTTATTCATTACAATTATGCTACTATGATCTCTATTTTTTTTCGCAATCACTTAAGTTTAAATAACTTTCAGACCAGAATAAATTTAAAAAACATTGCTGTCGAGACGTCGCTGTTTAATTTAATTAAATGCTAATTGAAATTTAATCATCGTTCTTTTTCATAATATGAATTAGCATATTTTGCATACTTAAATACTTAATTGTTTTAACAATATGAGTTACCAGTTTCTGATTCCATTTCTCATTAATGATTCGAAGTACCCGCTTATAACATGTTCATCAAGTAAACGTTACAATGACTCACAATTACCGTAATTCACGTGAAATTTCAGACAACGTTATGGATCGATAGTAAATTACACTTGTCTTCTGTCGTTGTTGTTGTCGTGTCTATTGAAGTGCAAAGTGCAAAAAATTCAGATTCCTCAAAATGCACTATTCATGGAAAGTGGGTGTCATTGCCACCAAAAAGGTTGAACTTTTGCTTGTTTAGATCAAGGGAGGTATTTTATTTCCCTCCTACCACTCACAGGACAAGCCTGTGGAGGCAATCACCTATCGGCCTACACTTTTCTTTTACAACAATTAAGTTAAACTTTCCCAATACAGATATAACTTACCATTACCGAAAAGACTTTCAGTTTTGAACCCTTTACCTTTTCGGTTCATTCTGCAATTGATGGCATTAATCTTTTTTGTGCATATAATTTTTTATGTACACTAATATATTGATAATACCATATAAGGAAATATAATTTGTGTTTCTCTAATTAATGGACTACAGACTTTTAAAATACATGGTTGTATATTATATAAATATATTCCAAACAGATATTCAAAATTTATGTGTTTACAATTCCAAAACCAAACCGGAGTGGGTAACACAAAGTTCACCTTCTATCATAAGCATGTTACCTAGCAAAGTAAAACTCCAGAAGACAAACCAACTCCAAAGCAAATGAAATAATAACTATGAAATCGAAATTTCAAAATATCACTAGGCAGAACTGAAATAAATACTGGTTTACTAGTAGTGTAGTAGTAATACCAAAATCCACTATTTACAATAACTTCATTGTTTACGTATATCTTTTATATAGAATATCAACTCAACACCTGATGAACACGTGATCATATTGGCTTCGTTATAAGTAGCTACTAAATATTCTCATACTGATACTATTAGCAGTGGTAATAAGGATGGGGTTATTATTTAAATTTATTATAGGTGTCAGTAGTAAGTTAGCTAGGAAAATATTAGAATACATTGCTAGCTAAACACTGCTAAGCCCTTTAGCTGTTAAATACATCTTGTACAGCTCAAGTAATACATGTGTTGTTAGTTAAAAATAGGGTATCCAAAAATAAGTTCCCTCGCGTGTATCAATAAGCGAAGCGTGGGAATAAAGCGTTTTTCCTGTTGCGGGTATTTTTAGTTTGGGTGTAGTGGCACCAATCGCCGCCACGCAAATGACTGTGTACGCCTGTTGACCTTCGGTCGGTTGAGATACGCGATGGAGACTCCACTGTGATCTGCCACCAGTTTTTTTTTTTTATTTGGAAGGAAGAGAAAATGTTCATAATGAACAGCGAGATTTCTGACAAGGAAAATTGCCACTACACCCAAACTAAAAATACCCGCTCCCAGAATGACGCTCCCCTACACTCGCTTGGTGATAACGGTAACTTATTTTTTGGATACGCCTCGTATATTTGGGTTGTATTAGTACAACAAAATATTTTTCATCTCATTTAAACTTAGGTATTTAAAAATACTTCATTTAAACCAAGGTTTCTTGTTATGACAAGGTTTTTTATAAATGAAACAACAACTGAGTCTTAAATATGTCTAGGCGTTCTTGCAAAATGGACATTGAATTACGTCAACAGTCCATATGCTTCAATTGCTCGGCTTAACTTGTTTCAAAATATTTAAAAAAGCGTTTGGGCAAGAAAACGCCGTCATTTTAACGATCTAATTAGAAATATAACCGTTTAATTATAATTAATACCCATAAAAACCTGGTTTTAAAGCCTAATACTTCATAATTAGTATTAAATTAATTATAAAGTTGGTAACAAGTATTTTACGACCATTAAAATTCCAGAGGTGATTTCTTTTCATCATAATTAATGAAAACGCATTTTATACACAAAGGTTATTTGCTACATAAAAATAAACTCAAAGTTTTATTATATCACCTTCTGTGTTTTATACAGATATAAATGGTGTAAGTAATAGAAAACTAAAAAGCATTACGATATTTTAAAAAAAAAGTTATTCCAACGGTTTAAAACCGTTAAACCAATAAATTTATTATTTAACCTCTCAGTACTTTTTATCAAATATATAATTATTTTACCGGGTTAAAAAATGTATCAAAGTCTTTAAAAATTATATTTTAAAATGGAAACCACTACCTGAGTGAAATCCGTGCTGCATATTCTTCTGATATTATATTTTTATCCAGTTTTTGTATTTCTCATAGTAATTAAAGTATTGCTAGAGGT
>JBAIZL010000002.1:400731353-400758853 GCA_036971475.1 Prosapia bicincta | reverse complement strand
CAACTTTTTGTTGTAAAATGTCTATTTTTCTTTACATTTTACAGGCTTGCTATTTTCTCTTAAAATATGACATATTTTTATTACGAAACTCAATTACACAATCAAGGCAGAAGCCATTTGTTGCAAAGATTAAAGCTTTTCAATAACAATTTTGTGAAGTATCATGATTTTTGAACGAATGCAGTTTACTTTCATAGCTTAAAAAGTAATCGAAAAAATCAGTCTTTGTTACAATTCATTTCAAATTATAATTACGTTTTTCCCCTATAATAACTCTGCTGAATTGTGAGCAAGAGCATTGATTAAAACCGTTTTCACAAACAACATTAACACGTCCATCCATGCAAAGAAAAATCTCATTTCCATTGTTTCAAACTAAATGAGTTTATCCTGCCAATGGTTGTACATTGGACTACTACCGCATTGTAGGAGTAATATTTTTTCTTTAAAATATTAAGCACGATATTTAGTTTAGAATAACATTTAATTAAATACCATTAAGTATTGGCTAATTGAAAAATAATGTCTTTAGTAGAAGTATGGGATAGTCCCTGAAGAATAAAAATAATTTCCTTGTTTCAATAATTTAACTCCTACAATGTATACATGTGTTTCTTATTGAACATAACTTAAAAATAAACTTTACAAATCCGTCAAGTACACATTGAATAAGTACAATATGTTTAAAGAAAACATTAAAAAGTACAAAATAATTCTTCAATTCCTTCTATTAGCTCACACTCACCTTATATATATTTTGTATCGTTCATAAATTTTCAATCGTTTATCGAAATACGTTTTTATTCATCCAATCAAGTTCAAATATATTTTTTTAAACCTATAGTGACAATTGATGTTATTAAAACTTTTTAAATACTTATTCATTAATTAAATTGAAAAAGCTTGATGTCCCGGTCGGTTTCGAACTGAGAAACTAGTTTAACTACTGCAAAAGAAAGATTCCTTGCAATAGCAAATCATTACAAGAAGTAGATAGAATGAAGGGTTATAGAACACCATCAGCTTCATGAATTAGAAACGAAGAAAATAAGTGAGTAAATAGTAACAAACAAAAATATTAATCCAACATCATATTATATTGTATAGAGAGGGAAACGGGAAATTGCACGGATATTCGCTATCTATTTTGTCACTTCATGTAGCAATTCTGTTTTATGTATATAGGCTACATATTTATATTAATTTAATGTAACTATAAAACAAAAAGTAATTAAAATATTTTTTTTTATATCAGTAAGAATTAACTTAGAATTTTTTTCTATATTTCGTAAATCTTGAAATAATATTTTTAATAATTCATGAAAAATTCAATTTTTATAGGTTTTATATTTTATTTATATGTATAAGTTTAGGTATATTTATTTCTACGACCTTTTTAAATAGTAAAAATATAAAAACTCGAATCATAAACATGCCTAATAGAAATTATATGAAAACATGTGATTTGGCTTGGTAATAATATTTTTCCTGTGGTCGGCCTATATATCATATATTCCTGACACCAAAGTAAAGGGAATTTTTTAACACTAAATGAGTTTGTTAACTAAATAAATTAGCAGGTAAAATCTATTACAGTCATTTAAAGATAAACCAGCAAAAGGGTAAAATATACTATACAATTGAAGAACCCAACATATCTAATTATATATATATATATGTGTGTGTGTGTGTGTGTGTGTGTGTGTGTGGATAACAACAACCGGGCAACTGCAAAAAGTTTTTTTTCTAAATAATATAAAGTAAAATATGATTTCACTTAAAAATAGAAGCTTTACAAATTAAATTAAATAAAATGCAATAATAAAGAATATATATCTGTAAAGTTAAACTGTATTTATAAAACTAATAAAACCTAATAGATTGATCCAAACATTGTAATTAATAAATATATTTACACAGTTTGTGAACTGTGTTTGAAAACAAAAAACATAAATATTCCGTGTCTCCAAACAAACTATCGTAGATCTAACACTGTAATTTATAAAGGACGAGTAACAGGCAGTATAAATAGTTACCATCTGCCAAAATAATTATTTATTGTTTAATACAAAGTTAAACTTTTTTGAGCAAATCTGTGACAAGCGCTGAGAGGAAATGTTAGAACCCTACAATTAAAGTGTGAAGGCAACGTGGTGTGACAGCGGTATGATATAGCTAAAGGAATGGGAATGAAGTCAGATGGAGGTATATACACGTGATTTCTAAGGCTTGTACTTCTAACTTTAAATTTGTACGTAAGCAAAGGTAATCCCAACAACTGGATATATAGTCATCTTAGCCTGGGATTGAATGTTATAAAACTTCCGTCACCAAACTTTGTACCTCAACAACATATAACAACAAAAAAATAATAATTTTTATATGTAAAACAGTTTTATAATCGGACTTGAAGTTTTATCTTTGTCAAAATTTTCTAATAAAGAAAAGCTTCAATTTCTAGAGATCTCGGCTAGGGTGCTCTAACTCCCCTTTAAATGATCATTGACAACCTTCACTCATCTTATCGATTCTACCTTATATTTTTTTACAGAACAAATGTCTATTTTATTACACGTTGAAATTTTTTATTTGTGTTATAATTTAACATAATTTGTTTGAATGGTGTAGTATCTTATTTCGTGTCCAAGTGTTAAAATATAGTTTTATTCAAGATTCTCTTATAATATTTTAATGTGTTATAATTTAACATATTTTTTTTTTTGAATGGTGTAGTATCTTATTTTGTGTCCAAGTGTTTAAATATAGTTTTATTCAAGATTCTCTTATAATATTTTAAAAATTAAAATAGATAAATCTAAGCCGTAATAATTATATTTAAATGGGTCGAGAAAAATTATTTGGTTCTACATCATTGTGGTTTTTTTGTTTCTCTTCATAGTAGGCGTAAGATCGTATGATTTTGCGCGCTCACACATAAAGAAAATTACATAAATTACAATATTTTCTAAATATTGAGTCAATATTAGATGTGTAAACTTTTGTAAGTTATTTGTTACTCACCACTAAACTCCATTTGTGATATGGAAGTCATGTAGTGGTAGTGTAATGCGAAGTAATAAAGAAATGCTTTTTGAAGTAATTAAAGTAGTATTTTGAAGTGGATATTATCTATATCTCGGTGGGGAATTTCTGTTTCGTGCTACCTCTATAAGCAATGCGAGTGGTAGGAAACTTTTATGAAAATAGATATTTATAACCACTTCTACTACAGGCCAAATATATAGAAGATATTTCTACCCTAAATATTCTACTGTTTCTGTTGTTTCATATGAATCTCTCTTCTCAAACTGAAACTAGGTTAATTGGTATTTCCTTTGGAAAACCTGTCGCTAATGACAACTTCACAACATATTAATCTTTGTTAGGTATTCATCATTTATTATAAGTAATCCTCTTCGAAACATCGCTGGTTGAGTTCCATCGTCAGACAAACCTCTCCTAACTTGAGCTTCCACTATTAGGATAAAGTAATGGAATTTGAAGCCAACGGCATAATGGTTTTGATTTCCTTTTTTACCTATCATATTTTATTTCTAACCTGGGAAATAAAATTTCAGAATTTGTTAAAAGTTAATAACGTGGTTCTTGATTGCACGTCTTTTTTATATTTAGGTTTTCCAATGTCAGAAATGCAAATTGTTTACTTCAAGAAATATTTCTTGGCAATGTCACTCTGTTAGAGATTTGATTTATACTTATTCGTATAATTTCGTAACTAACACATAAATGCTCTATAAGTATCCATTCATAACTCTTTAATCAACGCTAATGTCTTACAATTGAGCATCTGACAAAACTCTAACCTGTAAATAAAGAGATAACCTCCCACACAAATGAACTATTGTAAGAGTATTACTGAGTAGGTAGTGCAAATCTTGTAAAATTCCTGATGACAAGGGTGATAATATCACGATTTCTTAAAATATGAAAGGGCCGATTGTTTACATTACTATTCATTTTTCAAAATCCCAACTGAAGTAACACTAAATATTTAGGCTGTTAGGAGAAGAAAGGCATGTTATGAGTTTAAAAAATAAATAGAAAAACTGTAAATACTGTACAAAAATTAAAAAATGCTACAGAAAGCTATTATAGGAAAATGCAATCTGATAATCAGTTTTAATGATTACGTAACTAACTCCTGTTCTCTTCGTGTAATAAATATAGTTATTTGTCAAACGTAATGCAATAGTGTAAAAGTAACTAACACTTATCTTAACCAATAAAAAAATTAAATTGGGTTGGATGTAAAGTTTTTAAAAAAGACTATACCCATCAACTATTGCCATCAAGTGCAATGGTGCGAGAAATTGGACTTGCGCAATATGATAATACAACTTGCTATACATACACAATGGGCCACTGCAGATAGATTGGTTGGAGAGCGATTCTAAACTTACTAAAGCTTCTGCTTTTAATAAAGTGCTATTCTCCCATAATGGCTACAACTTCGCGTCTCTACATACTCTGGACAGAAGTGAAAACAAGCATCAAAATAGTTTATTTATATAAATTACGTTTGTAAACTATAACTTAGTGAGTACAGTAGATAAATAACTACTTTTTAATTAGCTGGTTTTTTTATAGTAAAGTGTATTATTATATTGTAGTAATTAATCCTAAAAATGACTAACACTCAGTGTTGAGATATTATAATAATTTCATTTTTTTAAAATTTTAATTAATTTGGTGCCAAACTTAATAGATAATGTTTCTGTAATTCTTAATAATGGTTAAAATGTATAAATGATCTAATTTGTTTAATATGTACTTAGACCTGATGATGGACATACGCCAATTTCCGATCGTCGTCAATGAAGTAAATATATATATATGTGTGTGTGTGTGTGTGTGTGTGTGTGTGTGTGTGTGTGTGTGTGTGTGTGTGTGTGTGTGTGTGTGTGTGTGTGTGTGTGTGTGTGTGTGTGTGTGTGTGTGTGTGTGTGTGTGTGTGTGTGTGTGTGTGTGTGTGTGTGTGTGTGTGTGTGTGTGTGTGTGTGTGTGTGTGTGTGTGTGTGTGTGTGTGTGTGTGTGTGTGTGTGTGTGTGTGTGTGTGTGTGTGTGTGTGTGTGTGTGTGTGTGTGTGTGTGTGTGTGTGTGTGTGTGTGTGTGTGTGTGTGTGTGTGTGTGTGTGTGTGTGTGTGTGTGTGTGTGTGTGTGTGTGTGTGTGTGTGTGTGTGTGTGTGTGTGTGTGTGTGTGTGTGTGTGTGTGTGTGTGTGTGTGTGTGTGTGTGTGTGTGTGTGTGTGTGTGTGTGTGTGTGTGTGTGTGTGTGTGTGTGTGTGTGTGTGTGTGTGTGTGTGTGTGTGTGTGTGTGTGTGTGTGTGTGTGTGTGTGTGTGTGTATTTATATATATATACCTAACTCACAAATCTGCCACTTTTTTCACTTACCTTATAAACGTTTTGAGCTTAGCTTTTAAGGGACAGATGATTGTTAATCAAAATATGTACACTAAATAACAGTTATGTACTCAATCGAAATCTCAATGATAATGTTATCATATTTATAACGCTGTGATATATATTTTTTTCCTTTAATTTTCTTATTGTGTGTTGTTGATAATAGTACTGTAATTGTATTAAGTGATATCCTTATGTGCAAAAAAAAGTTGTTAAAGATGATTTAATGACCATATATAACGTTCAATCCCAAGTTTACCATTTACATGGTACATTATAATTATATAAATAATTTAACAACCAAATAAAATACTTTAGTTCTTGCATGATTAGCTACAATGCTTATATTCAAACAATGATTTATGTATTCTTGGAAACAATAAAAAATTTAAGACAAAAGAAAAAGTTTGTGAGAAGTCATAAACATCTGCTAATAACTATTTTAAGAAATAAAATATAAATAAAAGAATAAAATAGTTGAAAATATAAAATAAATACCAAGTATAAATCAACGTAAAAAGTAAAATAAAACTATATAGGCCTAATACAAAAAAATATAAAATAATAAATCTAAAAAAACCATGGGGCTTGTAGGATTTCTTAGGAAAGGTATGTTCTACTTCTTTTATACTCTGGTTTGTAGTTATTCTATACTTAAGTTAAATGTATGTGTGTTTGTGTATGGTGTGTAAGCTTGTGTGCGCGAATGTGCACCTCTGCGCATGACATGTGCATGTGTGAGTTTGCGTAGTTATTTGGAAGAATTTACACGTACAAAAACCACGCAAAGACAAAGGATAATTACATTTTCCGGTTCAGTTACATTGTAGTGTCCTGTTTGTCTACTATGAAGATCTACACAGATCATTCGGTTTTGTGAAGGCTGGGTTCAATGTGTGAACACCACAGATGTAAAACTGTTTCATCGCACTTGCCACAATTGTCTTTCCTTCTATATTCCAGCAACCTTCATATAAGTGTTGGAAAGTTACACGGCTTCATTGGGATAATAGACACTATGGAAGAGCCCGCATGAACTGTCCGGTGATTTCCCTGATACTCTACTTTATAGAATACCTGGTAGAGAAGAAGGGTGTTCGACATGGTCCAACTCGTCAAGCCTTAGAGCCAGGGGTTTACCAAGATAGTATGATGTGTAGTAGTGCCCGTATGTACTGATCGGGGGCATATCAGTTATTTCACTTCAAATAAACCTACCTGTAAGAGAAGAAGATTCTTTGACATGATCCAAATCATCAGTGCTTGGCATTATGGTTTACCCGGATAGTAGGGTCTCGTTTAAACTTTTCTTTTGTTACAAGGTTATGTTGTTATATTGTTATTAATATTGGCTGTATTATCAGATGGTGAACCCATATAAAATTAGATTTTATTTAGCATTTGGTGCTATTAAAGTTTGACGTAAAATTAAAATTGGAATGAAAAAAGAATATACTACTATTAGAAAGACAAAGGTAAATTAAGTTTGCTTGAAAAGGATAAGTACGATCCCTTAGTTTTTCATTTTTTTGTCTTCATTAAATGTTTTCCATTTAACACTAGATATGAAAATGTCTTCTAAACATTCATGCTTCAGCGTCTTACAGTTGTTATTAGGGATCCTTCATACTGAAACCACTTAAGAGGGGAGGCATCAATTCCAACCCTTCCATTCGGATTTATGGAGCCGCCAACAAACAATTGCGTTTCTTCCGTTTTCTATATTCTTTGTCAATAAAAGTTCTTCATTCGTTAACCGATAATATAATAAAATCCTGGTGACACGCTATAGACAAGATACGGGTTTTAATTTAGTTCAACTGATGCAATCAAACTGCAGGTCTGCTTAAAGGTTTAAAGGTTATTTAATAAAAGGCTAAATCAATTAATTGGGAAAACGTTAAACGAGGCTCACTTGACGGTTAGTTAAGAAAATATTTTTATTTCTTTTTTTTGTTACAGTTCTGTGCTGCGGATGGTGCAAGAAGGCGAAGGACAGTTGTGGTAAGTCTAATACAGTAACCTTCAGTACTTGAGTACTAACCCTTTATCAGATTGCTGTAGGGGTTATTTCAACTTAGGACAATGCTTTATAATTTATTTATTCAACTGTGTTATAATAAGAGGACGGATTACAAGAGAATACTGACACACAAAAGTCTTTTTAAAGCTCAGTAATCCCATTTATCTTTGTATACGTTAGTACAAACATATGCTGTAGGTCTTATTTCAACTTAGCTTTTGGTTTTTTATTCCTTGTATATTTACCTGTTACCTAGGAAATTCACATTTTGCTGCGTGGGCGAGCCTTGATGCCAATTCGACGTTAAACTTCCGTTCGTCACTCAGTGACATCGTAACTGTGGTGGAGTGATTCACTAGTCGTGTAGCTTGCTTCGTTCTATAATTTCAGTCGCTGCCAATGGCGGGTTGACTGTGATTGCGTTCGAACTGACAACATCGTACCCATACCCTGCCACAAACTCATTCCTATTCGACTTTAAATGAAAGTATAAACAGAGTTAATTAATCAAAATTAATAATAGTAATGTCCAGATTTTATTCTACAGAGAGTTTCTTCAAAAGTCAGAGAATGAGCTATTAAAATAAGCGAGTAATAAAACTGGAAGCCTTACTTAACACAAGTCAGGGTTTTTTTTATATAGATACATTTGAAACCTCTACTTTTTACTTCTTTATGATCTTTTATTCTAAGTTCATTTAATCTCCTAGAAATAATTTTGTATTTTATCTATATCTATCATTCTATCCATCTGTCTGTATATATATAATATACTGTGTATGTTTTCTTCTATATTGATAAAAAGCAACTAAGGTTTTTGAATTACAATAATTAGGCCTATTTATTAATTTTTATCCAAAGCTTTTCACTAATGACAAAGCTTGACATTAATTTAGTTTCTGTCGTTATCCCAATAAAATTCAGAAGTGCCTCGAAATTAAACTGTAAATAAATTCGTAAATATTGTAGGGTTAATTCCGAATAATAAATGCTATAAATGTTACTTCAACTTAGTAATTGGTTTTTATATATTTATTTACTTGTTCTAGAACCAGATCCAAACAACAAAGAGCTAAAAGACCTAATGGAAGGATTCCATCTACTACCTAAAGGCAGAGGTCCGTATCTTTTTAAAAAAATTACGCCTTAATTGTTGAATATAATAATAAAAACATACCAGGAATAAGATTTGTAACAAAGCTATTTTGTAAAAACATCTTCTTTTATAAATTTAGCATTTATCTAGAATTAAGAAAAACCTTCAGTGACAGAAATATATAATTTCTTTAAAAAAATCTAAAGACTTAACAGGGTGTTTTTCCTTGGGCTGTCATATAGGTTCCAATATGAACCCATATGCACAAGGACAAACAGAACCCTGTGCACTTTACTTAAAACTGTAATTTTTAAGTTTATCATTGTAAAAAAAAGATATCAATTACTATCATTGCATAGATAGTATTAAAAAACTATGGCTTCAGTGATTTTTAAAAATCTTTCATGATTTTTTGTTTTTTAGTGAGACCTCTTAACATTGGCAACACTGTGTACGCCCCAGAAAATGAAGGTAAGACGAAACTGCATGTTTTGGCGGAGTTAGTTTTAAAGTGTTATTAATGTTAGTGCAAACACTAATTTTGAAAATATTGTTTTCCCAACGAATACTCAATAAACAAAATGTAAGAATAAAACCTAATAAATGTAACATTTACGCTTTATTCTACAGAAAAAAGTGAAAATGCAAGAGATTTTATATTAAAATAAACTAATAAAGTAATAAAATGTACCTCTCATTAGCATTATATTTAGCTGGGATCTTGTTTTATATAGATAAAGATCTATCTCTACTTTGTAATTCTCTATGATCTTTAATTCCAAATATAAATTCTTCGACTGTAATTCCTATAATTGCCACGTCATAGAAACTGTATCAGAACTAACACCCTTTTATTACATCATAAAGTTCAACAATGTTGCCGAAATAATTATAATAAATAAAGCGAACTTGTTACATTTGTTCGGATTTTAGTAGAGAGTGAAGTATAAAGATTAGTACATTATTGTCATGAATGTTTTGTATATTCATATTTTAATATTTTGAATATTAAACATTATAATCGTTTTAAATTACATTTTATTTTCTAGAGCTATTGGTTGAAGAGGCACAGCTAATAAAAAGGAAATGCCTAATTACACCTTTTCCAGAGACAACTAGACTGCGGAACTTCAGACTGACAAGAAAATGTGACGCAGAAGCCTACTGGAGCACCCAATCACTGTGTAAGGGAAATTATATGTTTTCCTAATCTTACATTTTAGAAGTACTGTTCTTAGATCAAAGAACATTTTTCATATGTAAAATGCATTGTCTTAAAATGTAGAAAACATTTACTTTATATTTTGACTTTTCTAATAATGGTTTAGCGAAGTTAATATGTGTTCCAACTAACCTTGCTCTTCATTTAAAATTTATTACTAAGTTAGGCATAAACTAACTGGACAAGTAACACAATGTAACAAGTTTCGGATGTTTACAATCTTCTCCCTTCATCTCATCATTCTCTCAACTCCTCATCTATCAACTCCTTTTTACCCGTGACAAAGCACAGTTTTAGATTCTTTCTTTTGTTTGTAAATTTCTATATCACATCTTAAATATTGTCCTTCCAATTTTTTTTTTTTGACCATTTTATTATTAGAACACATACAAGGGGTTTTACATACTCCTTTCGTTAGAAGCTTCGCAATTTTACCTTCCTTATATTACTAATATTTTAAATGACCTTTTATTATTGACTTTGTAATATTAATCTCTTTATTATGGTAATATTAAAAAGCAATTGCTGTCATCAGCTTTACGTCATTTATCCTTTCTTCACTCCAACACTTTCTTTCCAAACACAAATTGTCATTTCAAGGACCAATTGAGTGTAGAAAGCAATGCAATCATAATCTTTGTACTGCATACAGTTACTCATGATTCCTTTACATCCTTTCAAAACATAATTAAACGCATTTACAGATCAAAAGGAGCTATATTTTTTTAATTACCAGACGAAGTAGAGTGAGATTAGAATAGAGAAATACCTGTTGATGTAGAAGAAGATGATTGAGTCGAAGTTGAAGATGAATGTTTGGCGAGGCGTACCTGACTCCTGTCTTCACCTCCTCACCGGAAACTCTACTTCCATAGATCCTTAAACTAAGTCTACAGTAAAATGTGAAACCACTACCCCCATGAAACCTTTACTCAATTCATGTACCCGAAAGACAGAACCTTCGTGAACTAAGTGCATGGCCCGTGGTACCATTTTTGGCAACCACACCTTATAAGCGAGTAGTGGGATCTATACAGCTTGCCACGACCTCCAACTCCGGGACTTACCGTATCTTACAGATGTGGCAGGATGTCATACCCCTTTTGCCTTATCCATTCACTCCTTTTTCTCACTGGATTTTCTCTGTTCCCTCCCATCATTCACTTACTGCTACTTGAACTGACCTAATTTGCCCCACCCAAGCACGCTACTTCTCACTCATCCCACTCTCCATGAAACTTCCCAACACCTTATACTCCTTCTAGCAATTCACACTCTTCAATCCAAGGAGTATTTTTTTCACTTTTATTTCAAATATGTATTTTTAACATTGATATGTTAGTTTGTTAGTTTTCTCCCAGAAGTACAAGTATTTTGAGCAATAAACAATATTTACAACTATTTTATAATATCATCCTTCGCTATCAGCACAGCTGTTTAACCAAACTCCTTTCTTTCAGCTGTTATATATTCAGCTGGTCTCGTTCTATATTTAACATCAGCTTTCTAGCATTCAGCTGAATCCTTTAACATAATCGCAGTTTGTATGTGACTGGAATATAAACGAGATTTTGACAATTTATTTTAATAATTTAATATATTCTTTAGATAATTCAGCTTGACGAGTTTATAGCAATTGTTTTCTTAAAAGCAATTATAATTTTATATTACAGATGTTTTATTTACTTAGTATATTTATTTTATTATTTTTGTTTTTAGAATCAACGTCACGGCTTCGGCGTTCAGTGAAGGTAAGCAAATTTATGATATTTTTAATTAAACTTTGTTCACTGCATTATTTTAATAATCAATATAAAATGAAACTTTCAAACCTTAATTATCAAAGTGTATGTTTTAATAAATTAATTAACGTTAAAATATTGGTTTTTGTAAAGAATTGGTAACACATTCTGCCTCAAAAAAATGATATATCTTTTGTATAATGATGTAAGAGAGTTTATAAACGATGTAAATGTTAGAGACCAAGCCCCCTTTAAAAGGATCAAATAAAAGACATACACAAGACTCACAAATTAATCATTTATTGAATTATACTCGTTTCAATGCCAAAGTTATCATCATTGAGTGTTACTACAACAAACTCTAACTTACAACTAAGGGGAAAGTAAGGTTACACTATATATTTATACTTTAATCGTTCACATGTCAAAACAACAAATATTAACATGACTTCAAACATGATACATCAAATAGAAAATTTTATCTGGTTGTAAGTTGATGATAATGACTTTGTCATTGAAAAGCGTATGAGTCAATAAATTGTTAATAAATTGTCTTGTGTATGTCTTTTATTTGTTTGCATGTATGTAAGTGCTGAATTTCTGTTAAAATAGAGAAAAATGAAATCTTAGAGCCGATAGGCACAGTTTTAATAATTGTATGTTTATTTGTAGTAATTATTCCATTAATTATATATTAGAATAATTTTTGTTATTAACCAACGTCTAATACAAACGTAATGTTGAAAAATTGTAGATGCAGGGGTGAATGTCAACAACCCAACAACGGTGTTCTTCTTTTTCGACGTTACCTTATTCAAACCAAGTTATCAGAGAACATTGGGTCACCCTTGGTAAGTTGTTTTTTTTTTTATAATTGAAACCACTTGACATTTATATACGTTTACCATTTGAGAATTTAATTAATATTTCAATCCTGGAATTTTTCATCAATACGAAATATTTAGTTATTTTAAAACACAAAACCAACTCATTCTTATTAACACATTATAATAATGTCAAGTTTAAACCAACTTTGGCTAAAAATAAACTTTCATGAGATAAATAATAAACTAAGAACTAAATAGCGAAAACCTATGACAAAAATGTGGAAAACCTCATAACAATTCGGAAAATATTTTCACTGGTCCTGTTAAAGACCTTTTTATGTTTTTTAATGTTTAAATAAGTTAAATATTTTAGTTTCGATTTTGTGTTATGAATATTTATTTTCTTTATAATTTTGTTATTTTTTGAATTTTGTGAAATTGTATAATGATTTTGATTTTATACGGCTCCTATTAGGATATCATAGTTCTAACGTTGTGCTATACTCGTAAAATCCATTTAACGTCTAAAGAGTGTTGTCTATATGTGGTCGTTATATTTATTATCTACAGAAGTTAAGTTATTTTTAAAATAATAATATCTCTTCTCCTTTCAGCCAACTACTTTTATGCACTGAACGCCAAACTAAATTTTACTTGCTTACTGTTATTCTACATCGTTTGATTACACATACTTCCAAATCTTCCTTGCTCACGCCACGTTTGGGAACTCACGTCAAAATTTTTCTTGCTCACGCCGCCGGCCTAGGTTCGGCACCCATTCGGCTACAAAATATCAAAATTAATGTTGTGCAGTCCCACCGCGTCCGTACTAAGTACACGTGTACCCTGGAAACGAATAACGCCGGCGAAATGGTGGAGATCGAACATGAAAAAACAAACTGACTTCAACAAGAAATAACTCAAGAGGAGAAAACTCAAGAACAACAGCAATAAGGCCAAATTTTCAGGGGTGCAAATTTACAAAAAGTTATATTCTGGAAAAAAAGGTTTTATTTTGTAAATAATAAAGTTACAATGGTCTTGTCGTCTTTATTTAAGGGATTTCTTGTTTTAGCAATTATTTACAATTTGTATATATTTTTACGACAATTATTGGCAGTTAAATAATGTTGCAGATTGTTTTCTGCCCTATTTAAAAACTAAGTAAGGTAATTGTTTTCTAATGCTATGTATAAAAATCAATGACGATACCAAGTGTAAAGTCCTTTTGCACTTTATGAACTACTTAAGGACTACACTTTAGCAGTGCATAGATTACAAGAAGGGAAATATTTTTCAAAGAAGAACGTGTGTTTTCAAAGAAAATATGTTTACTCAGCTTATTTACACTGTTCTAGAACAAGCGTAGAATATTGTAGGAAACTCAGTTATCGTTTCGGTTAAATTGAAATAGTTTTAGTATATTATCATAATTAATGTTATTGAAATATAATATTCATGTACATTAATTTAAATAATATATACAAATACTGTATTTGTTAATTAGCATATACTAATAGTACAGTGTCTGAATTCTCTGTACTATACAGTACAGGCTCCAAATTCTGAGACCTGATTTTTCGGGCTTCCGTTAAAGTCTATCTAATTCTATTTGATACTATTTTATCTATTTGAATGTAAATTCAATTTATTTAATATTAAACAATGCATCGTCGCATCCCGATGAAGATCAACTGTGGTCTGACGACGACCGTGCTATGTGTGTGTGTGTGTGTGTGTGTGTGTGTGTGTGTGTGTGTGTGTGTGTGTGTGTGTGTGTGTGTGTGTGTGTGTGTGTGTGTGTGTGTGTGTGAGTGTGTGTGTGTGTGTGTGTGTGTGTGTGTGTGTGTGTGTGTGTGTGTGTGTGTGTGCGTGAGTGTGTGTGTGTGTGTGTGTGTGTGTGTGTGTGTGTGTGTGTGTGTGTGTGTGTGTGTGTGTGTGTGTGTGTGTGTGTGTGTGAGTGTGTGTGTGTGAGTGTGTGTGTGTGTGTGTGTGTGTGTGTGTGTGTGTGTGTGTGTGTGTGTGTGTTGGTGCGTGAGTGTGTGTGTGTGTGTTTGTGTGTGTGTGGTGTGTGTGTGTGTGTGTGTGTGTGTGTGTGTGTGTGTGTGTGTGTGTGTTTGTTGTGTGTGTGTGTGTGTGTGTGTGTGTGTGTCTGTGTGTGTGTGTGTGTGTGTGTGTGTGTGTGTGTTTTGGATAGGAAAAGATATAAAAATTAACCCAGCATAACGGGTTGCTAGTGAAACTGGTTAGAAATTACCAAATCAAAATTAGTATAGAAAACAAATACTTTATGTTGACGTATTTCTCAGATTTACAGAAAGTAAACAAATATTGTTCGAAAACAAACAGTCAAGAAGCATATTTTAAATATTAATTGATAAACGTAAAAAAAGTATGATGAACCTTAAGACTTACATCTATTTCGGGGTACAGAGGTACTTGAACCGTAAGTTAAAGCTAATAAAGTACAAAATTTATAAACAGAAGAAGTAGGTTTGGTGGTTGATAACCTTATCAATTTGTGTATCGAACTTAGACAGCTATAGCAATTTCGGAAACTTAAAATTAACACATTTAGGCATGGAACTAACAGAGTTAAATTAAAATTGTCTAAAGCTATATCATTAACGTTACACAAAACGTTTTAGCAATATCAACTAAAATTTTTCTTTCATGCTTATTTTTACCTCATAACAATAAGTAGTTATTGTTTATTGATCTTATATACTTTAAAATTGCGTAACATATCATTATATATACGTACAATTATAAAGTGGTGAAATCATATTTCCCAAAACTATACTTTTTTATAAGTCAACTCAAACTAAACCAAATAATCCGGTATGAAAACAAAAGTTTATCATTGCAAATATCAAACGGAATAGAATTGCATTCGTAATATAGTCGTACAGATATTGATTATATAATCAATAAATTTATAAAACTTAATCTTTGTTACTAAAAATAAGTAAACGAGAAATAATTGTTCTATGTTTTTACTTTTATTTAAGGTTGCTCGATATTTCTTTTTTTTATCAACGTTTTGTTATAAAATGTCTAATTTATATTTACATTTATTTGATTTCTCATTTAATAACGTCTATAGAAAAAACAATACTTTAATATTGATACAACCTTGCTGGATTAAATATTTTCGTTACAAGAAATGTTTTTGTTGGTTTTATTATGAAAAGTATATTCAGAATTATATTTTCTGATAGGTAAAATTTGGAAGTGTCAAGGTAAATTTATAAATAGATCAACCCAGATGTGGTCGCTGTTGTAGTTTTATATTACTACTGGGCGCAAGGCGGAATTCCCCACTGTAACCTTGTCTTATCAGGCTGTTCAACACTCTTACAGGCTTGCTATAAACTCTTAAAATCTGAAATATTTACATTACAAAACTCAATTACACAATCAAGGCAGAAGACATTTGTTGCAAAGATTAAAGCTTTTCAATAAAAATTGTATGAAGTATATGTAATTTGCAACGAATGCAATTTACTTTCATGACTTATTAAGTAATCATAAAAAACCTTTCTGTGTTTCTGAAATGAAAACTCCGTCTTTGTACAGTTCTTTTCAAATTGTAATTACATTTTGTTCCTATAATATCGCTGCTGAATTGTGAGCAAGAGCATTGATTAAAACCGTTTTCACAAACAACATTAACACATCCATTCATGCAAAGACAAATTTCATTTCCATTGTTTCAAACTAAATGACTTTAACCTGCCAATGATTCTACATTGGATAGCTACCACATTGTAGAAGTAATATTTTCCTTTATAATATTAAGCACTATATTTAGTTTCGGACAACATTCGATTAAATATAATTATCAGCTAATTTATAAATAAAGTCTTTAGTAGAAGTATGGGATAATTCCTGAAGAATACAAATAATTTCGGTGTCTCGACAATTTGACTCCTACAAGGTATACAATTGTTTCTTATGAAACATAATTTAAAATACACTTTACAAATCCGTCAACTGCACATTGAAGAAGTACAATATGTTTAAAAAAATCAATAAAAAGTACAAAATATTTCAAAACTTATGAACAAGTTTTTCAATTCCTTCTATTATCTCACACTCACCTGATATACATGTTATATAAATTTTCAATCGTTAATCGAAATATTTATCCAATCAAGTTCAAATACATTTTTTTAAACCTATAGTGACCATTCATGTTATTAATTTTTTTTAAAATACTTATTCATTAATTAAATTTAAAAAACTTGATGTCCCGGTTGATTCGAACTGACAACTAAGACTCATTGCAATAGCAAATCATTGCAAGAGGTGGATAGAAGGAAGGGTTATAGATCACCATCAGCTTCATGAATTAGAAACGAAGAAAAATAAAGTGAATAAATAGTAACAAACAAAAATAATAATCCAACATCATATTATATTGTATAGACAGGAAAACCGGAAATTGCACGGATATTCACTTTCTGTTGTGTCACTTTATGTAGTAATTCTGACTTATGTATATACATATTTATATATACTTATTGTAACTATAAAATAAAAAGTAACTAAAATAATTATTTTCGATGTCAGTAAAAATTGACTAATCATAGAATAGAATCTGTTTTTTATATTACATAAAACTTGTCACGATTTTTTTAATACATCGTGAAAAATACCATTTTTATAGGTTTTACATTTTATTTATATGTTTAAGCTCAGTTATTTATATTTCTATACCCTTTTTAAACTGTAATAAAAAAGCTCGAACCCTAAAATGCAATAGTAACGAATATCTAACTGTAAAGTAAAACTCTTTCTATAAATCTAATAAAACCTAATAAATTGGTCCAAAAATTGTTATTAATATATAGATTTGCATCGTTTGTAAACTGTGTTTGAAAACAAAAGATAAACATTCTGTGTCTCATGAACAAACTATCTTAGATCTAACACTTTAATTTGTAATAGACGAATAACAGGCAGTATAAATACTTACCATCTGATAAAACATTTATTTAAAAGTTTAATAAATAAAATACAAAGTTAAACTTTTTTGGCCAAATCTGTGACAAGCAATGAGTGGAAATTTTAGAATCCTGCTATGAAAATGGGAAAGCAATGTAGCTGTGGCGTGATAAAGCTAAAATAGTGGGAATGAAATCAGATGGAGTTATATACGCTTGATTTCGTAGGTTTGTGCTTTAAATTTGTACGTAGACTGAGGTAATCCCAACAACTGGATTTATAATCATCTTAGTCTGGGATTGAATGCTACAAAACTTCCGTCACCAAACTTTGTACCTCAACAACATATAACCACAAAAAAAATTTTATGTAAAACAGTTTTAAAATAGGACTTGGAGTTTTAGCTATGTCAAGATTTCCTAATAAAGAGAAGCTTCCATTTCTAGAGATCACGACTAGGGTGCTCTAACTCCCCTTTAAATGATCATTCAAAACTTTTTCCCATTTTATCGATTTTACCTTATATTTTTTTACAGAAGAAATGTCTATTTTATTACACGTTGAATTTTTTTTATTTGTGTTATAATTTAACATAATTTTTTTGAATGGTGTAGTATCTTATATCGTGTCCAAGTGTTTAAATATAGTTTTATTCAAGATTCTCTTATAATATTTAAAAAATTAAAATAGATAAATCTAAGCCGTAATAATTATATTTAAATGGGTCGAGAAAAATTTTTTGGTTCTACGTCAATGTGTGCTCTGTGTTTGTTTTCATACTAGGAGCAAGAATGAATGATTTTGCGCTCTCACGCATACAGAAACATACATGCGATTTTCTAAATATTGAGTCAATTTTAGATGTGTAAAATTTTGTAACTTATTTGTTATTCGCCACTAAACTCCATTTATATGGTGATGGGTGAGGTATTATGACATGGAAGTCATTTGGTGGTAGTGTAATACGTAGTTACGTAGTAATAAAGTAATGCGGTTTGTCGGAACAGGTCCGTTTTTTGAAGTAGATATTATCTATATCTCGGTGAGGAATTTGTGTTTCGTGCTACCTCTATAAGAAATGCGAGTGGTAGGAGTTACTTTTATACAAATTTATATTTATAGCCACTTCTACTACAGGCCAAATATATAGAAGATATTTCTACTTAAAATATTCTACTGTTTCTGTTGTTTCATATGAATCTCTCTTCTCAAACTGAAACTAAATTGATTGATACTTCCTTTAGAAAATCTGTCGCTAATGACAACATGACAACTTATTAATCTATGTTAGGTATTCATCATTTATTATAAGTAATCCTCTTCAAAACATCGCTGGTTGAGTTCCGTCGTCAGACAAACCTCTCCTAACTTGAGCTTCCACTATTAGGATAAAGTAATGGAATTTGGAGCCAACGGCATAATGGTTTTGATTTCCTTTTTTACCTATCATATTTTAATTTCTAACCTAATTAATTTTATTTCAGAATTTGTTAAAGTTAATAACGTGGCTCTTGATTGCACGTCTTTTTTATATTTAGGTTTTCCAATCTCAGAAAAGCAAATTGTTTACTTGAAGAAATATTTCTTGGCAATGTCACTCTGTTAGAGATTTGATTTATACTTATTCGTATAGTTTCGTAACTATCACATCGTATAATGACTTTATAAGTATCCATTAATGATTATTGTATCAAAGCTAATGTCTTACAACTAAACAGCTGACAAAACTCTAACCTGTACAAAAAGAGATAACCTGCCACACAAATGAACTATTGCAAGAGTATTACTGAGTAGGTAGTGCAAATCTTGTAAAATTCCTGATGACAAGGGTGATAATACTACGGTTTCTTAAACAATGTAAGACCGAATATTTAAGTAACTTTTCATTTTTTTAAATCCCAACAGAAGTAACAGTGTTTAGTCTGTTAGGAGGAAAAAAGGCATGTTGTGAATTTAATAAATAAATAGACCGGCTTTAATATCAGTACAAGAATTAAAAAAGGCTACAGAAAACTATTATAGGAAACTGGCATCTGATAAATACTTTTAATGATTTCGTAAATAAGTCCTGAACTCTTTGTGTAATAATTATAGTTAATTTTTGAACGTAATACAATAAAGCAAAAATAACTAAATACTTATCGTAAGTAATAAAAATAAGAAATTAGGTAGGATGTAAAGTTTTTTAAAAAGATTAACCCCCCCCCCCACATTGCCATCAAATGCACTAGAGCGGGAAATTGGACTCGCGCATTATGATAATACAACTTGCTATACATACACATAATGGGCCACTACAAATAGATTGGTTGGAGCGCGATTTCCAACTTACTAAAGCTTCTGTTTTTAATAATGTGCTGTTCTCCCATAATGTTTACAACTTTGCGTGGCTATATACTCTTGACAGAAGTGAAAACAAGCATTAAAATAGTTTATTTAAAGAATTTACATTTGTGAACTATAAGTTAGTGAGTACAGTAGATACATAACTACTTTTTGTGTATAGTAAAGTGTATTAATATATTGTAGTAATTAATTCTACCGATGACTAATACTCAGTGTTACTCATATTACGCCAATTTTTTTAAAACGAATTTTACTTTATTTGGCTCCAATATATTGATTGTAATTATAAAATAAAAAGTGACTAAAATTTTCTTGTAGATTGCAGATTGTCGACCTCGGAAGGAATTGCCTCTATATTAATTGTTTTATATTAGTTTGTCTCTTATTTATGCCCTATTAGATGTTGAAAAAAACACGTAAATGAATAAATAAATAGTACTAATCACACCTAGAGGTACTATTTGTGAAATTGTATATTAATGTACCTACTCTAAATGGGTTTTGTTAAATTTTTACAGTTGTAGTTTATGTGAATTTAATTTTTTTCTTTGAAATAGGGCCTCTACCTCAACCTCCATGTTTTAATATTATGTTGTAAGTTATTTTTTAATGAACTGCAACAAATAACACAAGAGTTTTAATGTATACGAGTTTTTGTATAGATGGCACCACATTACAGGTCTACTACAGAGCCATCTACCGGGCACTAGTATAAGATTGCCATTAATGAGTAAGAAACCGATTCTGATTTTCACAATAGAAAACTATCACAATGCATTTTTTTATATCTGTTCTGCTTTCTATAATATTTTCCTATCATTTCTAATAATTTTATTATAAATCAAAATTTAAAAGTCCAAATCGTGTGGTTTGTTTTAGCCACCTTAAATTTATAACAGGTTATCGTTTAATCTTTAGCCCATAACGATTTAACCCAAATAGTGGATGGATTATGTTCTAAATATAATATTGGTATTGTAACCGATTTATAACTTTATTACATTAATTTGTCAATTTTATCTTGTTCACAATAATCATATTTCCTAAATATATATAGAAATATATTTACTAAAATATTTATTTTGATTATTAAATATTTACCAAAAAAAAATATTATAAGTGATCTAAAGATAGACACCATTAAAACGTGTGTTGTTCTTCTCTGCATAGTATTGTCAAAAATTTATGCACTGATGTTATCGTTGTGCACAGATCAATTTCAATTTATCTATGCTGTTTTGTTTTCCCTATTCAAATATTGAAGAAGACCGAATATTGTATTAATACATTCTTGATAAGATTTACATAAATATGCTAAGAACAAAAATTGTCGACTTTTCTAGGCGAGTGTAAGATGACTATTTCCTTTATAGCTGACGCGTTTCTGATGTCCTCCGTCACACAGAACTATCTGTAAGGAGCACACAGATATTTATTATAGTAGAGCGCAGTACAGAGAAGTATTTCACTAGGAAACGAGAAAGATATCTGTACTCAACCTTAACCAAATAACTCTTAATCGCACAAATATCTGTGTCATTGCCATCACCATCTTACCAGCCTTAACACATCTCGCTTTGGGAAGCTTTCTTCGCTCCAACTTTAATCAAACTTTAACTTATATATCTTCAATATTTCTCAACATATATCACCCATTTGAACTGTTGGACATGTAAGGGAAGGTAGGGTAAGATATTAATGAATTTGAACTTTTTTAAAGTTTTCAGAAAACCTAGAAAATTAAATTTTGAATCAAAGTTTACAGTAAATCGTTTTCTTTGACTAAAAAATAACCCCATAAAATGTAGATTTTTCTTTACGATTACTATAACCATTTTTAAAAAGTATTACAAAAACTCTGGGATAAGATGGGGTATCATGTGGGGCAAGATGGGTTGGAAAGTATTTTAAAGGCAAATTGAAAAAAAGACGCATATACAAGCTTTCTAAAATCGAATAATGTAATTTTTAATGTAGCCTACACATATAAAAAGAGTGATAATTTCACATTGGTACAAAATATTTTATCTATAAAATTCACGAATATGACGAGCCTCGTCGCCCTGATCTTCTTTACCAACGCATGAGCAGTATCACCATTTTTTGTATTTGTTGCAAGCTACCCTCCCCTCATCAGATTGGGAATAGAAATATCCGGGATGGAGACACACTGCATCTTCTTCTTTCCCTTAACCATCTGAAGTGCTATCTTCATCTCATTTTTTTTCTTTACGTTATTGCACTTTTTGTTTGGGTTTACAACAGTTTTTATCTTCTTGACATTTTTTTGACTTTCCAAAGAGCGATTTCTCGGTGACTGGTCGTCTTTTGTTTTTTTTGTGTCTTTGCCAATCCTCTTTTCAACTGATTCCTGAAGTTTAAACTGGTATGGATAGCTTGTTACCACAACAGTTTTACCTTTTTTATGGTTTGTTTTTCTAACATTCGTTCGTCTTACATGTGGAAGAGGCATAATTAGCTCAGAAGAAATTGCGAAATTTCCTTAAGTAGTATTTGGTTGATTGGGAATATACTCGTTTTTTTAAAATTCATTCGAGACTTCAGGCTCACCTGGAACCGAATGAGAACAACCAGAGTGGGTGTCATTGTAAGCTGGAATTTGAAGAGGGACATTCTCTGGCTCTACTTCAGGATTAGTAGTATTTTCTGATCGATCTGTTGTAGCTGACGCTGCAAACTCTGAATCAAGAAAAATGTTTAAATTAAAAGGCCAGATTCCAGTACTTTTAAATCTATTTATTGCGGTTGTCATAGCTACAACTCTCACAAAAGCTTTTATCAATATTTCAGCAATTTGGGCTATTGTAACGACTTTCTCAAGGTTAAAACTCAGGTGGTTTTCTAGGTCGTAATAAACACTCATAGGCTTTATAAAGACAACGTCTATAGGTTGTAGCCGATTTCGTGCAATGAAGAGGAAAACATTAAATGATGACACCAGATTCTCTAGCTTGATCGATTGACCATCTAACAATAACAAGACTTGTTTCTGGAATACTTTACTTATAAAAAATTATCACTTATATTTTACTTTGGGTAGTATCAGAATCTTTGATCCCCCCCAACTTCACTACTGTCTACTACTAAAAGAATAATGCGGCAAGATGGGGGTCTTACCCTATCTTTTCTTCAAGCCGGTATCCCTGTTTTGACCCACGACATAGTTTTCAAATCTTTAATGTAAATCTTTAATGTTTTTATATTAGAAATAGTAGTGCAATTTTATATCTCGTATTATTGTAAGTGATAATATATACTATTCGAATATAGTAACTTCATATTATATTATTTTAACTTACGTGTCCCAAATTTAAAAATGCCAAATATTATAACAAAGTTACAAATAACAAGTTAAAATATAAAATACAACACAACACCAACAACAAAGATAAACTCAAGCCCCAGGAGTATACAAACTAATGTAACAAATTCTACATTGGACAAACAGGTCCAGCTTTAAACAAAAAGACGAGGAACACAAACAGAACACCATTCAACATTTTACAATCACAAAAAAGAAACAGGTCACAAATACACACACATTTACCATAACCTACAAATCCTACACATCAACAAAAAAGGACTACATCTCAACACACTAGAACAATATGAATTTACAGACACTCAAAAAGACAAAGTACAAACATATTAAACGAACAAACACAATACAAATCACACTTACTCTTTGATACTATCGGAAACCTACTTTTAAAACCGTCACCGCTTGACCCAACATCTCCAAGCAGAAGACACTGATGAAGATCGGCACATAGCGATCAAAACGTTCTGTATCAGTACGTTTTATCAAATTTACTAAATTTAAAGTTCGAATAGTCATAACTATTGTTTAGGTGATTAATTATAACAAAGATTTGCAGGAGCACGTTTTAGTCCACTGGCAACAAACGCTTCACTCAAGAAGGCTGCCGCTTTGTTTGTAGTTTTGTCCTTCTCAATCGAGCCAGTTAAGATCATTTCCAACAGAATACGGATCCTGTCGGAAAAGAAAATAGGAATATCCCGTCCTTCTTTCTTCCCCGTCTCGCCCCCCCCCCCTTCTATAACTATGTATAGTTTTGAGATGTTTTCTTTTTATCAAGAGGCTCTGTAATGTTCAATATACGGACCCTTCTAGTCCCCCTTGACTGTTCTTGTGTTTAATTTTAGTAGTGTAAATTAATTAGAGCTCTCGCCTATCTATGAACCCACTAATTTATACAGTCCTTCGAACTAGACATTCAACGCTAAGGTTTCTCACATAGGCTGGCATAAATATGGACATATGACCCATAAAGTATGCTATTCACAAAAACAGCATGTCCTTATAAGCATATAGAATGAAAGAGTAATAGGACCTATGTACAATTAACAAGTGAATTTTCGCCTAGTTGTTGAACAGAAGATATTATACTACTTAGATAAAAATTACCAAATATTTGAACAAGTGTCCAACTAGGAACGTATAATATTATAGGGTATTTTATACATATTAATTTACTGAAAACGATTGGACGTGACGTGAAAACATAATGATGTGATCGGAATTTTATTAATTAATGTATTGCATAGAAAATTAAACTTTGTAGTTAGAAGCTTATAACAAAATGGGACACTATTGGTATCTTCAAAGCCCATTGTTGTATTTTTTATGTTTTTATTCTCATATAACAGTATTATGACTTTAAAATGCACTGTGTTCATGTGTGCGTGTGTGTGTGTGTGTGTGTGTGCGTGTGCATGCATGTGTGTGTGTGTGTGTGTGTGTGTGTGTGTGTGTGTGTGTGTGTGTGTGTGTGTGTGTGTGTGTGTGTGTGTGTGTGTGTGTGTGTGTGTGTGTGTGTGTGTGTGTGTGTGTGTGTGTGTGTGTGTGTGTGTGTGTGTGTGTGTGTGTGTGTGTGTGCATGTGTGTGTGCATGTGTGTGTGTGTGTGTGTGTGTGTGTGTGTGTGCGTGTGCATGTGTGTGTGTGTGTGTGTGTGTGTGTGTGTGTGTGTGTGTGTGTGTGTGTGTGTGTGTGTGTGTGTGTGTGTGTGTGTGTGTGTGTGTGTGTGTGTGTGTGTGTGTGTGTGTGTGTGTGTGTGTGTGTGTGAATGAGAAAGATAGATAGTGTTTGTATCAATGAGAGTTAAAGAAAGTGTAAATGTTTGATTTTAGTCTAATTTTTTTCATATATAGTTTGTTTCAAATTGCTATTATTTCAATAAAATAACTTAAACTATAACTATGAAATTTTGTTTCCTCAAATTATTACTTTAATCTGTACTCTTCTAACTTTGAATAATGAAATTTAAATTTTTTGATAATAAGACAAATTTACTGTCAAATAACTAAGGAAAGGGCAAGAAAATAATATTTCAAATGGAAGAACTATGAGCGAAGGATATTATCATAAACTTTCTGTATCTCTTGCTTTAGCCGTAAAGTTGTTTGTCCCAAAATTCTCCAGACATAGCGAATCTGTTATCGATTTTATGAACTGGAACCTCTGCAGTTTCGTTTCAATTTCAAGTAAAAGTAAACTAACTTTAAATTTAAATTTTGTAAACATGATAAATAGAATAGTTGTCCAAATTACATACTGCAATATTTTGCTGAAGTGATAGTATATTTTCGTATTTTAAATATATAAAATACAAATAGCAAATATTATTATCAGTATGTTATAAAACATAATTGCTAGCCACAAACATGCTGAAACGTAAGTAACAACTACAAGCATGATCAAACGTAAGCATGAAGCCACTTGTGGACGAGGTTAGGCACAGGCATGGTAAGGCGAAAGTAGTAATCCCAGACATGTTACGTCATATCATCAGGCATACTAAGACAAAATTGCTTTCTATTCCTTAAACAACCCCTCAAATCCTTATCTGAAAGAGAGATGCCGTAATAAACCAATTTACACTTACAAACCATCTTGCATTCATGCAAAGTAGTTAGTGTATTTACATTCATACAAAATGCATAGTTTATTAAGTGAAACACTTTGCATGACCACAAAACTTTGACGTTAATGGAAAATCTTTTTAAACCTTTGGTTAAGATTCATTTTCTTCTATTTAGGTTGGTCTCACAGAGAAAATATCCCGTTAGAACAGAAAATGTCAAATTGAAATATTTTTCTAATTTGTCTCGTGGTATCAAGATGATTCCACTTATAAAACTTCAATTTGATTTATAAACACAATATCATTCCTACTACGGTATTCACGCAATAGCGTTTGTGAGACGTTCCTCAAGATAAATATGATTTAAAAATCCAATTCAAGTTTTACTTCCTTCATTTATTGAGATGTAAAAAATTGCACAATGGTGACGTAATAGAAATAATTTTATCCCAGTATAGTTAATTGTAATATGTATAGTTATCCCATATGTTATATGTATAATGAGTACAAATCTTAAATGTAACTTGGTCAATGTATCGTTAATACCCAAATATAAATATAAGGAGTATTAAAATGTAGCACAATGGTGACGTAATCGGGGGTTGCTTACGGTTGTTTACGTGGGAGACTAATGGCGTGTGATGTGAGATGCTGGCTAATGGATTTTTACCTATTTCCATTCACCAGCTCAAATGCCATATTTCATTTCGTAACATAATAATAGCAAACCTTATGTCAGACTTGGAACTCAACTAACGTAACGAATGTGTGTGTGTGTGTGTGTGTGTGTGTGTGTGTGTGTATGTGTGTGTGTGTGTGTGTGTGTGTGTGTGTGTGTGTGTGTATGTGTGTGTGTGTGTGTGTGTGTGTGTGTGTGTGTGTATGTGTCTGTGTGTGTGTGTGTGTGTGTGTGTGTGTGTGTGTGTGTGTGTGTGTGTGTGTGTGTGTGTGTGTGTGTGTGTGTCTGTGTGTGTCTGTGTGTGTGTGTATGTGTGTGTGTATGTGTGTGTGTGTGTGTGTGTGTGTGTGTGTGTGTGTGTGTGTGTGTGTGTGTGTGTGTGTGTGTGTGTGTGTGTGTGTGTGTGTGTGTGTGTGTGTGTGTGTGTGTGTGTGTGTGTGTGTGTGTGTGTGTGTGTGTGTGTGTGTGTGTGTGTGTGTGTGTGTGTGTGTGTGTGTGTGTGTGTGTGTGTGTGTGTGTGTGTGTGTGTGTGTGTGTGTGTGTGTGTGTGTGTGTGTGTGTATTAATAACTTTGCATTATATAATCAAAAAATCTATATTTAGTGCTTTGTAAAATTAATTTCACCCACTAATTAGAAAATTCTTTATTGAAATTAATTCTTCAGTAATCATTTAAACAATTTTAAATAATTTTTGATCTTTCAGATTATTTACTGAGCTCAGATTTCACTTTAAATTATTTTAGGTTTAAATCCCATTTTTGTGAGCCAAAATGTGATTTTATTAAGACAAAAAGTAAATTTAGAATTATTAGGCAGGATATTTTATAAAACTAAAAAGCATAACGTAAAGTCATGATATTATTTAATTGTTTTAATGGGAAATTTTAAATTAATTTTTACATACGAATAAAAACTGTACTTTTATTACTCATTAATTTTATTTTTTTAAAGTTAAATTTGTGACTTTATTTATAAATTACGCACTTTATTTGAATTATAAACTTTAACAAAAGCATATTGTTCTTAGTTTAAAGTATGTTTTAACCATGACCATTAGTATAATGTTTAAATAAGACAAATAAACAGCGTTAAAAGCTAAACACTCAGTCTCATGTTAGTTAAATGGTTCCTTTCACTTTATGTTAAATGCTATGGTTCATTTTGCAAACACAACACCTATATCAGGACAGCTTTGGGCATTGTTTCCTGATGTATTCATCTAAGCTCTTGAGACGAGTTGTTAACAAGGGATCGTGATTGATTGGTTTATTCATAATAAATTC